>JANVFT010000101.1:0-168336 GCA_028011325.1 Lentinula lateritia | reverse complement strand
GGAGGTTAGCTCACCAAGGCGGTAGGCATTTGGGGAGCTTTAGTATTGCTCGAGGGAGCTAGGGAACTCACTCGGATTGCTTAGACGTGAAGTAAAAGCGTATATTCGATCGTACAGACGATCAGAGAGACAATAGACGAGAGTAGAGAGAAACAGAGATAGAGAAACAGATAGTAGAGAGAATTCCGCACGGTTAGCAGGTACAAAGGGACAGGGACTGGACCTATGTGAAGGGTGTGTGATCAAAATATACCAAGCTAGGGACGTTTATGTTACGATGGTGCTTATATAGGCGAAAGGAGTAGACAAGGAATCATTATAGTAAACGAGCATTCAATGGGGATGGTGTGAAGTGCGGAACCCATGAGGCTAAATTGATAGGGGATTGTCCGGCGGCATACATGAGTCGCGGAGCTGTTGCTTCAGATGGAGGTTAGCATTGGTCGGGAGGTTGGCTAGGGTTCCGTCATGGGAGGTTATTTGGGAGGTGGTGGGAAGGAGCTGATACGCGGTTCTGGGATGTCTAGAGGGGGAGACGAGGGGAGCTTTTTAGGGACAGGGCATGACACCTCCCAGCACCATCACTGTGAGGGAGAGGTGTGGACAGTGCGAACATGCGTCGGTGAAGAGGGGGTTCTAGAGAATCATCGGGAGGAGGTGCGAAACCCGCATGTTGAGCAGCCGTAAGGAAAGGACGGTCGCTGTCGAACCGGGAGTGTTCCAAGACCATGCGATAGAGGCCCTCGTCTTCGTCAACAGCATTGTTGAAAAACCACTGGATACTGCTCATGGGTCGCATATACAGGTCACCGTGGACACCTCGAGCCGCCCACATGTAATCCAGGGCCAACCGGAAGTTATGCACGACGACGTCAAGGTCATCAGATTCGAGACCACGTCGAAGGAAGGCAACTACTGCCTCGATAATTGCCCCAATGTAATGGTGGTGATGGTGGAGGACAGTCGCGGGGTCCGAACGATAAAGACGATGAGCAAGAGTGGCAACGCGGCGCAGGTCCTCATAAGCCTTGTTAAGATCTCCCTCGAGTTGCGAGAGAGGGGGCAGAACCACCTCGTAATAACCCTCGTCAGGGTACTCCTTGATCATCCTATCGACAAACGCTACACGATCCCGAGCACGATGAACCTCCTCCTGTAACTGCTCCACAAAATGACGTTGACGTGTGGCAAGGAGGTTAGCCTCGTCAACGAAACCCTGTTGGTACAGCAGGGTGGTCGTCAAATGCGAGTTTTTACGATTAGCGGTGGAGAGCTTCTCCACAGCAACCTTCCGCTCCCGGGTGGCGTCTTGAAGGTCTTCCTGCAACTTCCGGAAACGCTCCAAGAGGCTCTGGGAAAAGAGTTAAATAAGGAAGGAAAATTAGAGGAAGACGGAAGACTCACTTGACCAGGAGTCCCCGGTAGGGCCTGCTCCAGCACACCACCGTATTCCACTTCTTGTTCGCGGACCTCACGATTGGTAGACCGCAATTGCTCCACCTCCCGTTGTTGAGACTCGAGGGCATGCAAAGTGTCCCGAAGAGCGGAAGTAAGCGAAGAATTCTCCCTCTGCGAGTCAGCAAGCTGGGACTCCAACTCATGAACGCGAGCAACAAGGCGCTGATTTTCAGCACGGTAAGGGTGAGCCGTGAAAGTACGAGGTACCAAAACAGGGCGAGGAGTGGGAGGCATAGGGGAAGAAAGGAGGTCTTGTCCTGCACCCTTTATAGGCGTTCGAGCAAGAGGGGGAGGAACGACTTGTTGAACCAAACCAGAATGTAGTTCCGCCATAGTTGCCAACTGAACCAGATCGCTGGGACCCTGCATCGGCAGGTCCCTGTCGAGTACCCCCATTTGGGAAGAAGAGGCAGGAGGGGGAACAGGAAGGGAAGTAGGAGCTACTGAACGAACAGGGGGAACCACCAACCGAACACGACGGGGAGGTTCTACATTCACCCCTACTTCAGGGGACTTGCGACGAAAACGCTTCTTGGGCGCATCCGACCGAATCTTTTTGCTGGAGGGACCAGGCACAGGCATAGGGGAACGACCACGCTTGCGTTTGGCTGCGACAGCTGCTTCGTTCTGTTGCAAGGTGAGGAACTCCTGCAACTCTTGCTGGTCGGCTTCAACTGCATCCTGCTCATCTAACATACGCAGCTCAAGAAGGATGGAGGTGGAGGAGGTACGCGCATGAAGCGCAGCGTCGTATTCGCGCCAGGCAGTCAAGGGAATACCCCAAGCCGATTGATGGGCAGGAGTTCCGTGGAGCTCCAAGAACCTTCGACTGTAGGCAAGATCTTGATTACAGTGACGGGCGAAATATCGGTATCGAAGAATCTTCCCCAGACTGCAAGTTTTCTTGGACGAGCAGTTCGTACACCGAGGGGAATTCGGCAAAACCTTACATTTCCCCGGTGTCTTCAAGCAATTGGTACAAGGAGATGCTACCTCCGCTAAAAGAAGCCATAACGGGTCATCCTGACAGTAAGCCGCCAGTGGTTTGCCAGTATTGAAGACCGTTTCGAATAATTGGAGCTGCGGACGAGACGGCGACTCAATCGTAAAAGCTAGCTGGTCGGTCTCGACCTCCCCATCGGATTCAGAAACCGGGGAAGGTACCTTCCCCAAAGCGGTAAAAATGGGTAAAGGAGGAGATGGCGTGCGGGAAGCAGGACGAGCAGGGGTAGAAGACATTGCAGTTATAGGAGTTTCACTCATAAAACCGAAGTGGTGAAAGAAGGGAAAAGGAAGAATCTGACGGACTTCAACAAGAAAATTTTGGGGACCACGTGAAAGTCAGGTGACTTCCCAGGAAACGCGTCTACCCTTCGCGAGGGCGCGAAGGGGTTACAAGGGGGGGGTAATGTCATGCCCTGGCTACAACCAGACCTGCCCCAGTACCAGCTATCACCTCCTATTGACCTCCACACCTCCCAAATACCACCACGCACCTCCCTAACTATCACCATTCCCCTGTCATACCTACCCAAACGTCCCGACGCTCACCAATACGCATACAACACCCTCCTAATGGCCAGCCCCTTTAAGTACTAAATCTCGATTACCTCCCTCCCTAGATTAGCTGCCTCATGTTCCAGATGTTCTCTTGTTCACTTCCCGTATCTACTTAAGTAGCGCCGCAACGTCCAGAAGCGGCAGCTTGGTATATTTTGAACACACACCCTTTACATAGGTCCAGTCCCTGTCCCTTTGTACCTGCTAACCATACGGAATTCTCTCTACTCTCTATTTCTCTATCCCTGTTTCTCTCTATTCTTGTCTACTGTTTCAACGATCGTCTACACAATCCAATATACGCTTTTACTTCACGTCTAAGCAATCCGAGTGAGTCCCCGAGCTCCCTCGAACGATACTAAAGCTCCCCAACGCCTAACGCCTTGGAGAGCTAACCTCCCCAACACCTCCTCGAGCTCCCCCATTGCTCCCTAAGCTACGGGATCTCGATCTAGGTAACGTCGAAGCCGCTTCCTACGTCGAACTACGTACCGCTTCGCCGTTACACCCTCTCACACTCGAGGACATCCACCCTCAATCCCAGTCCCCAGGAACCTATCCTCCCGGGTGTATATCTTCTCAGGAGCTTAGACCCCCCATACCCAATTCCCATACGACCTATTCAATCCTATATTGACATTCTAGAGAGTACAACTCCTACCACGTGATACTACTAGGTTCCGTACATCCATCCTCCCTACCTACGCCTTAGGGACCTCTCAGGACCTTACAGGGACCTCCTCCAGGGTCACACCTCTCTGTCTTATCAACTACTAGGTCATTCCTGTCCTCGGTCGCGGTTCCCGTAGCTCCCTTCGAGCTCCAGCCTGCTCCTAGCACGCTACAACGTAAACTCCTTATATTCGAATCCACCCTAAGACCTATTTTGACCCAGGTCTTACAGTGGTAATCTTAGCCATTAACTATCTTACTAATTCTTGAATTATAGACTTCCGGCGGAGACCCGGATGACGGCGACGACGGCGAGGATGACGATGACGATGAAGAATGGGCGCCTTGCAAACGGTGCCAAACAAAACAGATCCCTTGCCAGATGCAGGCTGGCAAGAGGACTTCCATTATCTGTAAACCCTGCCACGATTCTAAAGTTCGATGTTCATATTCGAACAGGCCCACAACGGTGAAGAAGGAAGCGGTCTCCAACCCGACCGGCGAATGGCTAGCGGTGTTGGAAAGTCAAGTGGCCCAATTGTTGGCTGACAACCGGGTCCTCCGAGAAGGCCAGGTCAGGGCTAACACCTACGACCGCCATATCATCAAGAAGCTTGACTGGTTAATGAGGGATGCCGCAAGGAGAAGGGAGGAGTCTCCGGAGGAGCCGATTGCCAGCCCTTTGGTATTGCCAAAGAAAAGGAGGCGCGTAGTAGATAGTGAGGAGGAGCAGGAGAAGGAAAGAGAGAAGGAGAAGGAGAAGGGTGGAGAAGGAGAAGAGGAGGAACCGGCGCCGGCGAAGGCGCAGTCGGAGAAGGGGAAGGAAAGGGCCGTAGAGTAGTGTAACTACGGACATCGGCCTTCGGCCCTCTTCTTGTACTTTTTCTTGTAGCCCTGCCTCTTTTGTATCTTCTTTATTTTTTGGACTTTGTATATATAAAAATGTTCAGCGCAATTTTGGAAATCGGAAAGCGAATGGGCCGTGAAGCGGCATAAGAAATAATTAGTTTTGAAGTATAAGTAGCTTAAGTGTGATTGAAGAATAAGTAAAATAGTAACTAAGAAAACAAAATAAGCAATTTAAGAAAGAGAGGTAAACACTCAATTTGCTATCATCGTGTTTACCCTCTAAACACACGAAGTAAACTTCGGCGGAGCATGGCGAAAACGGGGAAAGGGATAGGATGTTTTTGTGATCAAGGTCCAGGCTTGTGAGGGTATCGGGCGTGGAATGCCGGTACAAGTTCGTCAGCGTGTAATTCATCAGCAGCAACCCAAGAGAACTCATCGTCGGTACCTTCATAACCGGCCCACCGAATGTAATAACGTAGAGGACAACGCTTATACCTTCTGTCTAGCTTGGAGTCAAGGATTTCTGCCACGTTGTACTCCTCTTCACCATCAACTTCAATTGGAGGTGGAGGAGATTGAGTTCGATTCTGGAATGGGTTCGGCGTAACCGGCTCCAGCTGTGAGATGTGGAAAACCGGGTGAATACGGCGAAGATAATCTGGGAGCTTGAGTTCGTAAGACAAAGTACCAGGTCGACTGATGACCTTGAAAGGACCCAGATATTTTTCAGAGAATTTTTCCGTAGGACGAGTAGAGCAAATGTGCTTAGCAAGAACAAATACTTCGGAGCCGATCGGAAACTCCGGGTGCGAGATTCTTTTCATGTCAGCCTGTTCCTTGTAACGAGACTGAGCCAAAAGGATTTCCTCTCGAAGGAAAGCGTGGAGTTCATCGAGATTGACGACGAAGTCTCTGGCTAGATCAGATTTCATGTCGACCTCGGGCCGAACGGTGATATTTGGGTGGTATCCTTTGTTGGCGAAGAATGGAGTAATACCAGTGGAAGCATTGGGAGCATTGTTATAGGCGAACTCGGCAATCGGGAGTAAAGGCGACCAGTCATCTTGTTGGTAGGAGCAGTAGATCCTGATGTACTGTTTGAGAGTCTGATTGACACGCTCGGTCTGCCCATCGGCTTCCGGATGATATCCAGAGGTATAGTGAAGTTCCATGGAGAGCGCTTTACCGAGAGCCCGGAAGAACGCCGAAACAAATTCAGAACCACGATCAGAAGTGACATGATTAGGAACACCATGTTTAGAAAAGACGTGAATAACAAAAAGCTCAGCTAGTTGTTCGGAAGTAATGGTGTCGTGAGTTGGAATAAATATAGCTTGTTTGGAAGATCGATCCACAATGACGAGAATAGCTGTATAACCATTCGACATAGGCAGTTGCTCAATGAAGTCCATGGAAATGGAATCCCATGGTCGGACCGGAACTGGCAGAGGCTTCAACAACCCGTAAGGCCGGTGACGGCAAGGTTTGTTGCGCCCACAGATAGTGCAAGAGGTAACGTAGTCACGTACGAAGTCTCTGACCTTGGGCCAGGTATATTGACGACGTACAGCTTCTACAGTTCGGTTCTGGCCGAAATGGCCAGAGAGTGGATGATCATGAAAGTAGCGGAGGACTTGAAGGCGAAGGTCACCGTGATTAGGAACATAAATACGGTCGTCAAGGCGTAGTAGCTTGTCACTACCTAAGCTCCAATGTTCATTGGAAGGATCTTTAGCAAGTTCCAAACCAACAACGGAGCTCGGGTCGGCGGGAAGAGCGAGAATGATTGCCTGGTGTAGGGCTTCGATATCCATGATAATCGAGGCTCGTAAAACCGGGCCTTCCAGGAAGGTAGCTCGAAGAGACGCAGTGAGTTGTTTGTTAGTAAAGATAGGACGGAAGTTATGAGGGTTCACTTGGGCGTAGCCGATATCCCCCTCTTTAGGGTAGACGTCCCAGCGTCTAGTTATCGAGTCGGGTTTCTTGCCGAGTTTCCCCGGCCGGAAGCGAATGACCATATTAAATTGATGTAAAAATTCAGACCATCGGACCTGTCAGCGTGTGAGAACCTTGGTAGTAGAAAAATACTCGAGATTTTTGTGATCGGTGACGACGTCCACCGGATCACCCGAACCTTCCAGATAATGACGCCAAGCTTTAAAGGCCTCGAAGATGGCTAGTAGCTCTTTGTCGTGTGTATCGTAGTTGAGTTCCGCCGCGTGAAGCGTTCTGGAAAGGAAGGCTAGAGGATGAATTTCACCGTCAGCATATTGGATGGAAAGAATCGCCACAATGGCGTAGTCGGAAGCGTCGGTCTCCACGATAAGTGTAAGACCTGGGTCGAAATAGGTCTTAGGGTAGGTTTTGGTATATGGAGGTTTATGTTGTAGCGTGCTAAGAGCAGGCTGGAGCTCGAAGGGAGCTACGAGAACCGCGACCGAGGATGGGAATGACCTAGTAGTGGCTAGAATGATGAGATGGTGACCCTTGAAGGGGTTCCTAAGGGGTCCAGGGAGGTCCCTAAGGCGTAGGGAGGTTAAGGAGGAGTACGGGACCGTACGATATTGCGTAGTAGGAGTTGTACTCGCTAGAACGTCAATATAGGATAGAGTAGGTCGTATGTGTGAATGGGTCTCGAGGGTGTAAGCTCCCGAGAAGGGATGTGCCGGGGAGGGTAGGTCCCCGGAGGCTAGGCTTGAGGATGGACGTCCTCGAGTGTAGGAGGTGGTAACGGAGAAGCAGTACGTAGTTCGACGTGAGAAGTAGCTTCGACGTTACCTAGATCGAGGTCCCGAAGCTTGTGGAATAGCTAGGGAGCTCGAGGTGGTTTGGGGAGGTTAGCTCACCAAGGCAGTAGGCGTTGGGGAGCTTTAGTACTGTTTGAGGGAGCTCGGGAACTCACTCGGATTGCTTAGACGTGAAGTAAAAGCGTGTATTGGATCGTGTAGACGATCACGGAGACGATAGACAAGACTTGAGAGAAACAGAGATAGAGAAATAGAGAGTAAAGAGAATTCCGTATAGGTAGCAGGTACAAAGGGACAGGGACTGGACCTATGTAAAGGGTGTGTGTTCAAAATATACCAAGCTGCCGCTTCTGGACGTTGCGGCGCTACTTAAGTAGATACGGGAAGTGAACAAGAGAACATCTGGAACATGAGGCAGCTAATCTAGGGAGGGAGGTAATCGAGATTTAGTACTTAAAGGGGCTGGCCATTAGGAGGGTGTTGTATGCGTATTGGTGAGCGTCGGGACATTTGGGTAGGTATGACAGGGGAATGGTGATAGTTAGGGAGGTGCGTGGTGGTATTTGGGAGGTGTGGAGGTCAATAGGAGGTGATAGCTGGTACTGGGGCAGGTCTGGTTGTAGCCAGGGCATGACAATAAGTGGGCGATTCAGCTCCCAATGGGCCAGTATCGGTGCAGAAGTAAAAGCGATTTTGAGGTTTTCGAAGGCCTCCTGGCAGCTGCTGTCCCAGATCCAGGGAGCGCCTTTTCGGGTAAGCCGAGTCATCGACACAACGATATCGCTTTAATTATAAATGAAACGACAATAGAAATTTGCAAAACCCAAGAAGGACTGAATGTCCTTAACCTTCCTCGGGACCGGCCACTCTAGAACTGTCTGAACTTTCTCCTTGGACATGGTTAATCCGTCGGGAGAAAGAATATAACCCAAATACTCAACAGTATCCATATTGAATTCGCACTTCTCGGGATTGGCGTAAAGCCGATGATGACGAAGTCGCCGAAGAACTTCCTTGACGTGTTCTTGGTGTTCTTCTGGCATATCAGAGTAGATCAGAATATCGTCCAGATAGACGATGACACAAATTGAGCATGTCAGAGAAGATGTCATTAACAAACCGCTGGAAAGCCGCAGGGGCATTCGTAAGGCCGAACGGCATAACCTTCCATTCGTAGGAGCCGTATCGGGTCCGAAAGGTGGTCTTCCATTCGTCACCTTCAGCGATTCTGACTAGATGATAAGCGTGAGCGAGATCCAATTTGGTGTATATTTTAGCTCTTTTCGGAGCGTCGAGAAGATCTGATATGAGTGGGAGTGGGTAGCGATCCTTTTTGGTGATACGATTGAGTCCACGGAAATCGACGCAAAGGCGAAGTTTGCCATCTTTCTTCGGGATGAAAAGGACCGGAGCGCCGTGAGGAGAGGATGATGGGGTGATGGCACCAGTAGCCAGCTGGCGGCGAAGCGCCTTCTTCCAAGTCAATCTTCAGGTTCTAGGGTCTGTGTTCAGGAAGTGAGTCTGCAGCGATCTCGTCGAAGACGTCTGCAAACTCAGCATACTCTACTGGGATGGAAGGAGGAAGTAGAGGGACAGTAGGAACGGTGGAAGAGCGGTCGGCGGCGCAGGCCGCGACCTCAGAGTGAATAGCACGAAGAAGTATAGGTTCCATACCAGCGTCCTTGCAAGCCCTGTTAAAGACTGCAGCACTCACCAGTGCAATGTCGACCTCGGGAGTTTCCAGCTGAGCAGCGAATTGAGAGACCGTAGGATAAGAGTAGATGGGTTCAAAGGGAAATTTGGACAAAAGGGGCTTGGCCCGTGAAGTCCGAGAGCGGGAGCGGGAGCGAGAGCGAGAGCAAAGTGAGTCCCCAGAAGGGGTCTCCAGAATTGTCGGTGAAACCGACGGCAAAAGTTCCGGTAGCGGAACAGCGACCTTTGCAACAACAGGGTTGATAGCAAAAGGCACAGACGTCTGTGGAGAAACAAGATGTGAAGTGTTACGGAACGTAATGTTTCGAGATGCCCAGTCAATCAACGGATTGTAGCGGGATAAGAAACTGTAACCTAGTACTGCTTTACAGGATGAATCTAAATGAGTAACAAAAAATGGTAATAGAAGCAGCTCGCCGGAAGGAAACCGAACGGCGATATTCGCCATATCGGTAATAGGTTTAGAAGATAATGAACCATCAAAAAGACGAAGATTAACAGGAGAAATTTTGGTCGTAGGAATAGAATTTTGAGAAACATAACGAGTATCAATGAAAGAGTCAGTAGAACCAGAATCAACAAGAGTAGGAAATTTAAGAAGAGCAGAGATAGGTTCGGCCGGCGCGGCCGAATCGGATAACGAAAATTCAGTAGTTAATGATATTACAAGAGAGCGTTCAATAGAAGAAAGAGCGGACGCGTTGAGATATAACTCCCCAGGTGAGGTACGAACCTGATCAACGCAGCTCCCGTTTCATACCGGGGAACAAGAGCTGCGGATTAGTTTTCCGAATCCTCTTCCACAACCTCAATGGTTGCTTCGGGGGTTTCTTCAACCTCGGCAGCGCGGCCCTTCGATTCCCGGGCCTTTCGCTTATTGCAGTCAGCAATCTGATGCTTACCACCGCAGAAGAGACAAAGGTTGTTCTTCATCCTTCTTTCCTGTTCGGAGGGAAGTACTTTACCATCTGCACCTAGATGGTTGAACACGGGGCGCTGACCGCCGGATTGGCCGGAATTCGAAGAATTCTGGGGCTTACCATTGTTGTTAGGCTTACCACCAGAGAAGGGTTTGGGTTTCGGCGTGAACGGCGCTGAAGAGCCCAAAGGCTGAGAATTGTTGTGCTGGTTAGTAGAACCAGTCTTGAAGTCCGAGGAACCCTTCTTCGGGTTCGGAGCAATAAAAGGCTTACCAGCCTCACACTTCTTAGTTTCTTCGCGCTTCCAGTAACGGTTGTCAATACGAAGAACTTCCAGACGATAAGCGGCGAGCGTCGCCGGCTCGGGCAACCGCGCCATTTCGTCCTTGATGCATTCAGCCAGGCCTCGTCCATAAGCCCATTTCAGGGCGGCACAATCCCAGTTGGTGCTAGCAGCCAGGGTGTTGAACTGGATGTTATACTTCCGGATGTTCTCGGTTTCCTTCATCTTAAGGTTACCAAGAGAGTCCTCGGCCTCGCCTTGGGCGTCGTAAATGCCGAAATTGTCCTGTAGCTCCTTTACAAGGGCCGTGAAGGACAACGTCCAGGCCGGCAGCGAGTCGAGGTCCGGGTCGAGGATATCAGGGACAAACCATTCTTTGGCTGACCCACTGAGATAGGAAAGAGTATAATTCACCTTCCGCTGGTCGGTGAAGTACTTTGGACGGTCATTAAAGACCAGGGCGAGATTGACGAAGAACGTCTTAAGTTTTCGGGGGTCTGAACCGTCGAATACCTCGGGCTCCTTGACCTTGCTCTTGGATTCAGAGCTGTCAGAGGGACGGCCGAGTGCGGCGAGAACGGTACCGAGGGTTTCCATAGAAACCTTAAACCCCGAGAGGAGATCCAACATAGCACGTTGCTCGTTGGGGATCTCAGGAGTGTTTGGGGAACGAGGTCCACCAGGACCACCAGGACCACCAGGTCCGCCGGGACCGCCGGGACCGCCAGGTCCACTGGGGTCACCAGGCTCACCACGCGGTAAACCGCCGGAGTCGTCATCCAGGTCGTCATGATTGTTGTCGGCGCCCGGGTCATCGGGGTCGACAGGAGGGTCTTGATCGTCGTGATCACCAGTATTCAAATCGAAATGAGGAGGCGGGTCACGAGGAGATTCAGAAGCAGCTCTGCGTTGGGGTTGTTTCCCCGTACGGCGAGCTATGGCTTGGAGGATGGGAGAATCAATTCGAGTAGTAGAGCGGCCCCGAGCCGGGGCGACCACGGGGGGTTGTCCACGGCGAGGCGTCAGAACTTGGACAGGTTGTCCGTCACTAGTAAACAAAGTACTGTACTCAAACTGTTGTTCTTCTTCCATGGCTTCAGGAAGAGTTGACGTAGTAGGGACTGTGGCTGGACCGAAACCGCGATTACGGCGACGTGGCTGACCAATGGCAGAGATGGATTCGGTAAAAGGGGCGAAGGATTGGGCAGTTGTGAAGAAAGTGTTTTCTTCGGAGTTAGCTCGTGATTGAGCTCGAGTTTTCGGAGGCATAAAAATGATATTGTCAGTACGACGTTAATGGATTGAGTTTAATTATACTGTTAAGATCATGCACACCGTGTAACCGTGCCAGAGGTCACAGAGTGTCTAAGTGCGGAAGACGAGTGGGACAGTAGTGAAGTTATTAACAACACCGCCGTTACGCCGTTAGTCCCCGGAGATCAAGAGTATAAGAGGGAGGAGCTAAGTAGCAGCCAAGTCGGAGCGGCGGTATCGCCGGTGACGAGAAGCGAGCCAGAAAACTTATAAGTCCAAAGGCTGTAGAGAGAGTACTTCAAGGCGTTGAGCCTGAAGACTTAGAGAGGAGCTAAGTTGAGAAGGGAGATCTAAGTTGATCTAAGTCGATAATTAAACTGAGGAACTACAGTAGCATACAAGCAGTATTTATATCTACGGAGCGGTGCAGCGGTGCGGAGCGCCAGACTAGCTACTAGGAGTTATACGTGTAGTCCTGCAGGGTAAAGTAAAAGACAATAAGGAGGGACTAGAATGAAAGGGTATGTGTAGCGAGAAAGAACAATAAGGAAAGATTACAATAAAGGTAGATCTTCGGAGTACCGAGCGGCGAAGTGGAGGCCCGAGGCATGGACTTGACAACTCGGAGGTGGTCGTCCTCGAGTGTGGGAGGTTGTAACGGAGAAGCGGTACGTAGTTCGACGTGAGAAGTAGCTTCGGCGTTACTTAGATCGAGGTCCTGAAGCTTGGGGAGCAATGGGGGAGCTCGAGGAGGCGTTGGGGAGGTTAGCTCTCCAAGGCATTAGGCATTGGGGAGCTTTAGTATTGTTCGAGGGAGCTCGGAGACTCACTCGGATTGCTTAGACGTGAAGTGAAAGCATATATTGGATCATGTAGGCAATCGTCGAGACAGTAAACAGGAGTAGAGAGAAACAGAGATAAAGAGACAGAGAGTAAAGAGAATTCTGTACGGTTAGCAGGTACAAAGGGACAGGGACTGGACCTATGTAAAGGGTGTGTGTTCAAAATATACCAAGCTAGCTCTTGGGGATGTTGCAGAACTACTTAAATAGGTACAGGAAGTGAACAAGGGAACATCAGGGGATCTAGTGAACATGAGGCGGTAATCGAGATTGATACTTAATGGAGTTGCTGTAGGGGGTCCTGTATGCGCGCTGGGGAACGTGCGCGTGTCGGGGAAGTCGTCAGGTGTTCGGGTAACGGGAAACTGTCTTGAAGGTTTATGGAGCTAGGTAAGACATATGGGAGCTTCTGGTTAGTGTTGGGACGGGTCTGGCGGCGGTTTAGGGCATGACAGCGTGTCGGTGAGGGACGTTTGGGTAGATGAGGAGGTGCATGGTGGTACTCGGGGAGGTGTAGGGGAGGTGCAGGAGGTGGGTGCAGGAGGTTGTCAAGCCCATGCCTCGGGCCTCCATTTCGCCGCTCGGTACTCCGAAGATCCACCTTTATTGTAATCTTCTCCTTATTGTTCTTTCTCGCTACACATACCCTTTCATTCTAGTTCCTCGTTGTTGTCTTTTACTTTACCCTGCAGGACTACATGTATAACTCCTAGTAGCTAGTCTGGCGCTCCGCACCGTTGCGCCGCTCCGTAGATATAAATACTGCTTGTACGCTACTGTAGTTCCTCAGTTTTAATTATCGACTTAGATCAACTTAGATCTCTCTTCCCAACTTAGCTCCTCTCTAAGTCTTCAGGCTCAACGCCTTGAAGTACTCTCTCTACAGCCTTTGGACTTATAAGTTCTTTGGCTCGCTCCTCGTCACCGGCGATACCGCCGCTCCGACGTGGCTGCTACTCAGCTCCTCCCTCCTACACTCTCGACCTCCGGGGACTAACGGCGTAACGGTGGTGTTGTTAATAACTTCACTACTGTCCCACTCGTCTTCCGCACTTAGACACTCTGTGACCTTTGGCACGGTTACACGGTGTGCATGATCTTAACAGAGGTGGACAGAATGTGTGGCAGGTACTGGAGCTGGTCTGGTTGTAGGCAGGGCATGACAATATCGTCATGATTACGATATGGACCCATCTCATGACTTGTGCAGCCATTTGCTTCCATCGCCGTCAGTTCATGAAGATTCCAAATGTCGAAGAGCTCATCAATTTTTGTCTGAGACATCTCCACCTCCCTAAACAGAAGGTCGGCCATACGGAATTGCACTTCCCCAGAGAATGGTTCCCAAGGGTTCTCCACTTCAGGTGGCGGTGGTGGAGGAGTGCCGGCAGGAAGAGAATAGCCATCTTCGGTACATATATCTCCTATATAGTAGTTATCAGAATGCAATATTAATATGAGGTATTGGAGAGACTGACCACGTAAAAATGGGTGATACTTTCGATTTTCTTTGAAAAACAGTGGTGGTGATGGTGAAGATGATTGTCGAGTATCAATGGAATCAGGTGTAGGTGAATCAGAATGCTGAGGGGCTGGTACTGACGATGCTGATGTAGGAGGAATGCAGAAGTCTTTATGTGACCAGTTAACATGCCTGGTCAGGTCATTAGACCTCCCGAAAACACGTATGGAACCAGGAACCTGGCATTGAAGAAGTGACATAGTAGTTCAGGATAAAAAAGAACTTTAGGGCGGGCTGAAAAATTGGAAGCATGAATGACTTGAGAGAATAATTTACCCATCGGCTCTGCTTTTAGATTTTTGACGTCGCCTTCTGTTCTCCAAAAATGTCTACTCGTATATCATCCCGGATTCGTGCCAAGCAGAAAACAACACAACCTGCCATTGGTTCTCCACCTCATCATAAAAGTCAGGCAGCAAAAAAAAGGAGAAGGAGGAGGCAAAAGCAGCTGCACAAGAGAGGAGACGTGTCTCGAACAACCTTGTAGCCCAACAGCTAGACACACAGGCTAAAGAGAACCTTGCTCTTTTACGCCCAGACCTAGAAGAAATGTCATCGAGGTCAGCAACTGAATTCAAAACAGGCCATCCTGAACTGGCTGACTCTTCCGAGTCTATGAAGTGGGACAGCCTTCCACCTGTGGTCAATTCTTCTACGTCCGCCACATTGGTCAGTTCTCCTGTTTCCAAAAATACAGTTGAATCTTCTCTGTTGCCAGCCCCAATTCAGAATGAGCTACACAACGCGGCCACGCCTGGAACCCACACCGAAGAAGAGGAAGATGAGAGAAACATTCAAAGTCTTGAAGCTGAGCTCAAAAGAATTAAAGAGAAGAAGAAAAAAGTAAGATTTATTCGCTCTTGTACCCAGTATTAATTATTTTTTGACGTTAGGCCGACAAGACTGCAGTACGTGATGCTATACTTGCAGTTCGAGGGGAGCTATCGAAGCACCCAGTCTCAATTACAATGCTGGGAGCAAAACACACACTAGAATCTAGTACTGTTGCCACATCAGTTCTTGCTGTATTGAGCTGCAAGTTGCAATGTCACTCACAGTATATTTTCAGACCTGCCAAACGCTCTAAACCCAATCAAGTTGGTGGGTTGAAACCGCAATGGAAGGAGATATTGCACCAAAATAAAACACCTTCATGCTCAGCTTCCACCGTGAAATCAGCGGATGAGTATGAACAGATGGATGAAGGTAAATTTGTTGGCAATGAAACTCCGGAGGCACTACAGGCACAACGAGCTGGTAAAAGCTATGGAAAGAGGCAAATACAGGTAAATTAATATCTTTATATATGGGTTCATACTCACATTTGTGAAAAGGGCCTGTTGGATGTGAAACTCGAACCAGTAGATGTTAATATGATTGTGAAAGAAGAGCTTGAAACGAAGATGCCCGCACAGCCGCCGAAGAAACGTGTTACAGCCAAAGTCTCTGACATACCTTATGTTAATGTGTCCGACCGAAGTGTCATGAACATCAGCATCTTGCCAGCTGTAGTGCAATGGGTAGGAAGTCGTGAAAAACAGTTTGCTATCAATGGAGACCCATTGCTCCGTTTGATGATTCGAAAACTGTGGCTGGGTCATTTTCCATCTCTCCCTCCCACTTGTCAAGGACCCAAGGGTGATACAATTCTACGTTGCGATCATCTGGCAATATATGGATTTGTATGTGGACTTTTGCTTTGATGAAATAAATTGACTTTAGCAATGTCGCTGTAGCTCCAAACAAAACTTAGGGCCTACCAAAGCAACTTTGGTAAAATGGGAGCTATAACTGTCACCCGGTATCTGAAGCAGCTAGGTGACAATGCCGAAGAGGAAACTGAATGTGCCAAAGATCTATTGGCAAACAACGTGTTCATCTATGAAGTCCTTGGAGACAGTGTGCGTAGTTTGGATTGCTATAAGTCATGTGTTGAACTTTGTTCTAGCTTGAAATGTGTTCCGGAGCCTTTCGCAGTGAACTAGTACTACAAACCTTTGCTTTCCATCTTACTTGGTCACTTGCTACTCAAAAGGATGAAAACGAGCAAAATGCTGTAAAGCCCGAGGATGGTCTGGTGCTAGTTCGGAAAAGTGTGTACCCAATTGGAGCTCTTGCACTTGCCACAACTGCGGTATGCAGCTTATTTTCCTTGACCTATAAAATGTTGCTGACTGTAGACATCTCAGGTCCATTGGGCATTGAGTCTACGTGCAAATGGAATCACAAACGTCAGAAATGAGGGGTCGGGGGAAGAAGACTCAGACACCAATGCCGCAACACCCACCAAAGCCAAGAAAAAGGCAAAAGCTAGCGCTTCAATTGCCCGCAAAACTGAAAACAGTTTTGGTGAAAAACTCACTCAGGAATACAACAAGTATCAAGCACATACATCGAAGCTCTCTGAAGCTAAATGGGCCTTGATCATCAATGCCAGCAAATGCTACATCATTAATGTTCCTAATTCCGGCGCTGGGCCTGCTTTGAAAGATGTATTGGCGGAGGCAGAAGCAAATCCCTGCGTGGATGATGAGAGTATCAGGGGAGAGCATCGAAAGCAGGATGTTATCATGCTATCTGATGACTAGGTGAGTCATGGATATCTTCGTGTACTAGCGACGGGCTGATCATTTCTGATACAGAGCACAGTATTGTGAGGCCCGCCTTTCACAAAATTTCTGCCCTATTATCTCCTGCTCATACCCTACTTGAACTGTATAATATCCATGATTTACACTACCTTATCCTTGTCCTCGAATTACATTGATGCCAATTGTTCACCAATCCCAGTGCATTTGATACTACAGAGGTGGCAACAGCCTCGTTGCATAAAGACAGCATAAGGCTCATATAATGGGAGAACTAGGATCATATTGGGATCATGTAAAGCGACTACATTGGCTGTATGAAGACAGTACAATCAGTGTGTAATGATGCCTGATACGGTATACATTTTCGCATATCGTGGATTCAGTCACTGTCTGATTCTAGTATATTTTGGCATTTTTTTGCGTTCTCCGTACGTATCCTCCCTTTTCATTATACAATCTCCAGAATGTATAGTGGGGTATAACATGTATGAAATTATACTGATTACACAAATGGGAACTTGCTGATAATCCTATGCAACCAGAATTTCTATCTTTGACCAGGAATCAGTGGTATTAGAATTTTGGTGAAAGTAATGCTTTTGTCACTCTTACTCACATGACGTGTGCACATTGTCCATGAGTGAGTATGGGCAACTCCCTGCCACTTGGGCCATGAGAACAAAATTCTCGGATAGATCGGCATGGCACCTGTTAAGCAAATCTTTCATGCTGCTTTCGTTTGAGAGATTGGAATACACAATACCCTGATTCATGATGCTCAGATGGTTTAGATTGTAGATTACATTGATGTTAACAGAAAAAATCTCATAATTTCCAATGAATACTAGATAATCTTAAATGTATCATCTCAAAGATACCCAAAATGTCTGAAAGTTTTCTGTTAACATCAATCATCTATGTGAAATACACTAATCCCGATGGTTTTTAGAAAGATCCCATAGCGCGAACCACCATTCCGAGCATCCCCCTCGGAATGAGTTTCATCTTACATAATCTGTATTTCTACTAAGCAAAGTCTTCTATCTTTATTGCACCTTTGACACGTTACCCAAGATACAAAAACCTGTGTATGCCTAATGTGGCTGACCATCGTCCTAGTGTGAGGTCCGGGAAGCACAAACGTTCTTCAAAAAAGGGTTGTCAGGAGCACTGCTGCTAGACTCGCAAGGTAGTCTAAGCATGATCCTGACTAAGACTCTCCCGAAAATACTTCCAATGCTGATAATGACAAGAAAAACAATGGATTCATATTGACTTAGAGCATTTTTTACACTAGATGCGTAATTAGCACTCTAATGAATTCCGATCTCTCATAAAGTGAAGGAATGTGGAGGCGAAAGTTCAGCGCGACTGATTTCGGAACCAAAGACTAAGCGCCCACTTAGTCAGCGCACGGAAACTTTGGCGGGGCTGCCCATACTCACCATGAGCCCTATCTTATCACTTGTGTGAATCAATCCGCATTTCGTAGATGTAGATATATCTGTCAACCCAGATATCATAGAAGTGCAGTACAATCAAATTTCCATCGTTGATTAAGCTTTCACCAGCCTGAGGAAATCATTGCGCAACGAGACTGATCTATACGAGGACAACGGAATGGTGAGAAGATTGGGCAATGCAAGGTAAGTCCTTCATCTGCATTACAAGTGCAATTCTAGATTCAATCACATTTGAAATCATTGAATGGAATTATCTTGATGACGGCTCGGTCAGTCCTTAAGCATTGACTCTTGTGGAGCTAGAAGGAGTTCTGCTATGTTTTGTTCAAGGATGCTGAAGATAAATCGCTGAAGGCTTCTTCGGTCACATAATTCTGAAAGTACACCCTCGATTTCCGAAAGATACACTACGAGATTGAACATTTTGCCAAGTAGGATATATGGTACATGAAGTAAAGAATGCCAATACACGACATTATATTATCTAGCTACCCAATTATGATTCATAAGTAGCCAGTCACTCGAAGCTGTCGAGAAATGCTTCCTAGTCGGCATCCACAGGATTCCAACTAATGGCTCCTTGTTTGCCCTGGTCAAGTGCATCTATGCGCGCCATGTCATCTGCATCCAGTTCAAAATCAAACACCTGAGCATTGGAATGAATGCGGGACGGTGTAGCACTTTTGGGCAGGGGTACAAAACTAGGGGAAATCTTAAGTCATTCCCTAAAATCAAAGCTACAAGGGGCAATGCACACCCTTTCTGAAGAGACCAACGAATCAAGACTTGTGCAGGATCATGATTGTGCTGCAGATAAGGTATTCAGCACGTTGGTGCGGTGACTTCTGTAGGATGAGCTGACCTTGACTGCTATCGAATTGAAGACCTCATGATCCGTTTTTCCTCGAATAATTGGACAGTACGCCTGAACCACGATAGAATTCTTCAGACAGTATTCTACGATCGGCTTTTGCTGGCAAAATGGATGAAGCTAGTGACAGAGGCGTGTGTGTAAACAAGTGTTCTTGAAATAGAATGACTAATATGATCGATGCCCACCTCAATCTGGTTCACCGCAGGCAAATCGTAGCCAGCATTTCGAATTTCTTCAAGATGCTTGACGTTACTGTTGTAGATGTGTTATGTCCTGGTTTGTGATCAAGCCCACAAAGATGAAAGAGGCGCATACTAATTTGAGACTCCTACGGTCCTGATTTTTCCGGCTGTTTTGCATTCCTGCAGGGCCTTGTAAGTTGCGAGACGTTTCTCTGATCCTGATAGAGGGTCATGAATGAGGAAAAGATCGACGTAATCTAAACCTTTCCATGAGGTATTGTAGTAAAATCATGCGGAATATGAGTACTATACCGAATTGAAGCTTGCTCAAGGACTCATCTACGCCGCTCAATGTACTCTCGTATCCATGACTGCGGGAGGCACATTTTGTTGCTGAGAATGCCGAATATCAGAGTCAGAAATAAACTCAGATTTTCATTGGCGTCTCACTGATAAAGAGGGCCGATCTGTTGATGCCGCTTTCACGAACTGCTTCCCCAACAGCAGCTTCATTCCTGTACATCTGCGCGGAATCGACATGCCTACATACATGAGATTATCAAATTGAGCTGAAATTTGCAAGGGCATAGGGTACTCCAGCTTACCTGTATCCTGCCTTGAAAGCTTCAAGACAAGAAGTTCTCGCGTCGTAATTCTGGTACACTCCAAAGCCTAATACGGGCATCAGATAGCCTACAGCAAAATTGAGCTTCAATTTGGGTATGATGCACTCAACTTGCCTGTAGATAGCTTAACAGACGAAGAAATCGAGAACGTGGATGCCATGGTGAGAAGAAGTCTTGTCAGGCGCTAATCTACTTCATCCGCAGAAGGAAATTTTCACATAGGAAGATACTTCGCGCTTACTAGCCCAGCCAGGTACTACATAGCCCGTCTTATAGTTCACGAACGCGTAATTCTTCGTGAACTTATAACTACAGGCCGGATCAAGAACTGCAGTATGAAAGACGATCTTCAAGCACTACAAGGTATCTATCTATCTCCAGTACTCGAATCGCGCCTCGAGTTGCTAGCGCAAACAGCAGAGGCGCTAGGATTGGACGAGCCATCCATCATAGGGTGCGATAATTCCAATATACATAGTAAAACGATCTCAAACTCACAAAGGCTCACTAGCTTCAATCACTTCATTGCCAATCTTTCCACTCGCCGCCTGAACCTCAAACTCTCTGTAGACCGCGCGACCTACGTTGAAACAGAGCTACGGCTACATCTAGCTAAGCTAGAAGCCGAACTTGCGCTTTTGAGGAAGTGGACTGTGTCGCTGAGCGAGGTAACTTCTCCAGGATTGGAGACTACTTCTGTTAAAACCGGAACCACGGAAACTGCAGAATCTCTTGAACGTCGTCGACAAGCCATCATCCGCAAAGCGAAGGAGTACCAAGCTCAACTTGTTCAATTGAACACCACAAATCCCTCAAGCTTTTCCACGAATGTCAGTATATCGGATCTCACGCGTCTGCAGGAGCAGAACAAAGAACGGGAGAAGGAGATTCTTCGAAAGAGAAAAAAGGTTAAGGCGTTTCGTGGATTGCCTGCAGTATGTTCCTGTCCTGTGTTCAATCTCCACCGAAATTGCTCGTCGGTATGTTCTAATGGGAACCTAAATTTTGCGCGCCTTACCTTGTTCCAAGCCACGCAGAATTTACAAGATCTGACTCTTGAGGGAGAGCTATGCATCCTCAAACTTGGACTTTGTCATGCACATTGACTGTATGACTTGGCGGAGATCATACCCGCGATTCCCAATGCCGTCCCAATATAATCTTCCGTCCAAAGAAAATAATTCGTGTGAAGTCCTATAGATATACACCGTCTGAGCGGGCTTCAACGGGAGAGACTCAGAGTCAGAGAGAATAACGGCGATTCATGTCCGATTTGGGTAAACTTTCTGCCAAATATAGAAAAATAAAAACAAAATTGAAATTAAAAATGTTGATCACATTTAAAAATTTTCACTGTACTTCCGGCGCTCACCATGCCGCAGACGACTGTAGAGGGATCTGGATTCTCCATGACATCTGGCTGCAACTTTCTATTACTATCTTCTACATACGGTGTCCGTGCGGTTTCAACTGGCCGCTTCCCTGCGCTTTTTCTTTCTTCCTTCCTACATATCATCAACAACGTTGACAACGTTGTGTTTTACTGCCTTTGAACGGCTAAAACTTCCACTCTCTCTCAATACTTTTTACCTTCAAGAATAATGAAGTATTCTTGGGCCGCGACTGCTGTGGCTTCGAGTTCGCTGTTGGCCAATACAGTCTTTGCAGCTTCAGCAGATGATTGGACGAACAGGGCTATCTACCAAGTACGTATACCAGGCTTAAATACATCACAGGATGTGAAGGGTCCTCATATCCTTTTTTTGAGGTCGTTACCGACAGATTCGCTCTAGGCAACGGCTCTTCACCGAGCTGTGATACGAGTCAGAAGACGTACTGCGGTGGAAACTGGCAGGGAATTATTAACAATCTGGATTATATCCAGGGTATGGGGTTCGATGCGATTTGGATATCCCCAGTCGTTGAAAATGTCCAGGGGACGACGACTGAGGGGGAGGCTTATCATGGGTGAGTTACTTGTTGCTTTTTTTTGTGTCTGAAAGCCTGATGATTACGGATGTTATCAAGATACTGGCCGCAAAACATCAACTCCCTCAACTCCAATTTCGGGTCTGCCGATGACCTCAAGAGCTTGAGTAGCGCTCTTCATGGAAAGGGCATGTATCTCATGGTGGATGTCGTTGTAAACCAGTAAGTCTAAGTCTACATGCAATTCACTTCATACCCTTTCGCGTCTCATAAAATTTTCTTCCAAAACCCAGTGTCGTGGCAAACCCTACCAATACATCCAGTGTTTGGCCCGAAACCTTTGACTACTCCCTCTTACAACCCTTCGGTGGTTCGAATTCCTTCCACACCCAATGCTTTATCGACGACTACAACAACCAGACTGACGTTGAGCAATGTTGGTTGGGTGACTCTGGTCTTCCGCTTCTCGATCTCGACACGGAAAATAGCACGGTGGTTGATACGATGTACAGCTGGATCAAGAACCTTGTCTCTGATTATAACATTGACGGACTTCGGGTTGACACTGCGAAGCACATCAGACAGGACTTTTGGCCTGATTTCGCGTCCAATGCTGGAGTATATACTGTTGGGGAGATTCTGATTGGTAACGTTACTTATGCTGCACCTTACACTAGTGGGTTCTTTTTTTTCAAGTTTCCATCGAGTTGGTTATACTTACGCCTAAACCCATTATTATGCGCGGATAGACGGTCTTGATAGTGTTCTTGACTATCCCACGTACTACGCTGTTTACGACGCGTTCACCAATGGCACTTCCGGCAACATGAGCGCTATCGCTGAAATGGTTACCCAGGCCCAGGACCAATACAATCATGGTACTTTCTACGTCGGGTCGTTCGTCGAAAACCAGGACAATCCCAGGATTCAATCGACTGTTACTGATCAATCAGTGAGATTTTTTTAGAATCACTTCTTGGTGTAGACTTACCGCCAACATTCAATTGCAGATCGTCAAAAACGTGATGACTTGGCCTTTTATCAACGATGGAATTCCCATTCTTTACTATGGTCAGGAACAAGGATATCAGGGAGGTAACGACCCTGCCAACCGTGAAGCGTACGTCTCATCCAATTATCTCTAAATATTTCTTCGCTCAGCTCCTAACGACCCTTGCCCCTCGTAAGTCTCTGGCTTTCTGGCTTCAACACAGAGAATAAGCCTCTGGTCACCCATGTCAAAACACTCAACGCCGCTCGCAAACAAGCTATTTCCTACAACTCATCCTTCCTCACCACCAAAGCTGCATTCATCTCGCAATCCTCCACTTCCACGTTGGCCGTGTCCAAGCCGCCTTTCCTTGCCCTCCTGACGAACGCAGGCACCTCGTCGAGTGCGTCGT
Organism: Lentinula lateritia; assembly: GCA_028011325.1. Taxonomy (NCBI): domain Eukaryota; kingdom Fungi; phylum Basidiomycota; class Agaricomycetes; order Agaricales; family Omphalotaceae; genus Lentinula; species Lentinula lateritia. The sequence continues at coordinate 145,445 of JANVFT010000101.1, read as the reverse complement.
GGAGCATTCCGAGCTCAGCAGGGCTGTACACCGGGAGCGAGACGCTTGTGGATGTGTTAACGTGTGAGACGGTCACCCCGAGCTCGGATGGGAGCTTGAGTGTCAGTGCGAGTAGTGGGTTGCCGAAGGTGCTGATGCCTGCGGAGGCGTTGAGCAAGTCTGGATCGCTGTGTTCAAGTCAAGCTAGTGGGAGCGGCGCGGTAGGGTTGAAGAGCTTGGGTGTAGGGTTGATGGGCGCAATTGTGATTGGGATTGTTTCGGGAATGATGGTGTTGGCGTAAACGGTCGATCTGATTGCATGAATTTCTCTTTTGTTTTGCGCAAACCCATCGATATGAATTTCATCGTACGTCGGAGCTCTCGTGCTCGCGTTATCATGATGTGAATCCATTCCTTCCTTGCTCATTCATTTGGCTACTGATTGTTGATTTGCTTGGACTTTGGATCCTTCATGGCATTTACATCTTCAGGCAGATCATTTCTATCAATATCAATGGACATTCTGGACTTTTTTTCATACAGTAAACATATATCTCGCTGTAATAGAGGTTCATATATATAGTATACATAGCGGATCTCCTCATAGATTCACTGATATTCGTTTTGTATCATGTACTTGAGTGTACAAATCTTACCCACTCTATAGACAGTTGCGTCGTGAAAAGGTATACAGTCGTGCCTGCCTCCCTCTGCCTTGCCACTTTCACCCAACGACATTGAACCTGAGAATGAGGAAATATATGCAGAGATGGCGGAGCTGGATCGCTTGATGCGGAAGGGCAATAATTCACGCGCGCAATCGCGGTGAGTAAACCGTCTTTCCGTGAATCGACTCTGGCTTAACCTACATATGTGTCCTCAAGACAGCAACTAATAGGCTCGAGCCAGTCTGTACACCTTGATAACAATTTATCAAGCCACTAGCAATTCTATCACGATTCTTTCACCTTTAATCTACAGTATGTAACACGGAGACTCTTTATCACCACTAGTCCTGGCTATAAAGTTTCCCCTCATATTTAACAAACGTGTTCTCACCATGTTTCACGCAGTAATCATGAACATATCGCTTTGGTAAGTGGCGAATATAGTTCCTCATCATCTCAGATCCACCTGAATAATCTACTTTTCTCAGTGTTCGATTCTATTGGCGGCAGTATCACAAGGTCGCCTCTCTGCAAGGTTTCCGTTCCGGATAGATGGCCACAAGGATAGCGGATCCCTGTTACAATCACGCGCGATTTAGAAGGTTCAGCGGAGTTTGCCTTTTCTCAAATCGAATCTTCCCTGGGTTTTTCCAAGAATTCATACTTACAGATTTTTTTACGTTGCGCTCGAGACGGAACAGACCGATACAAGCACCACTACAAGCACCACTCTTGCGACGAGTGGGCTTTCACTGTGTGCTAATCCATCGACACTTGCCCGCCTATGGTCTAACCTGTACCCGACATTTCTCGTCGTTGATATGCACGAGAATTGTCTACGCAAGCACGTACTACTACAATTAGTTTCCACTTCAGTGCTAATTTAAACCCTCGTCATGTTCAACGTGATTCGAGGATTAACGGACTCTTCGTTATTGGCCTCCATTTCCATTCTACGATGCTACCTTCCTCGGTGCCGACTGGTGCATGTATAGACTCAATCTGTTGAATCGTTCTCCAGCAGGCTCAATCGAAACTCAGGCATTACAATGCTATGTGAGTAATTTCAACTCACAACCGCATGCCTACGCACAGATTTCGATATCTCTTCGCAGGAAATGGTCTCTTCCCTCTCACCTATTGAGACTATGTAGAATGGAGATTCCAAAATCAAACATGTTCGTTGGCTTTCCCTTATTCTATGCTTATCGAAATATCTGAGTTACACCCGCTACTATTCCCAGCAGGCTTGATTTAACCTCCGATAATCGCATACTTCTTTCACTAGTAACAGGTTTCTCAGGACAAAGATTTGCCTATCTTTTTTCTCGACCTCCTAGCTGAAAGTCTATGTTAATAATCTTCATCTCTCAATGTATTTTTACCCGTCTCGTTATCAGATTACTTTGTCGTGGATAAATATACCTCAAAAATTCAATAAAAGATCGCCAAATTTTTGCACTCAACCACCACCACCACCCTCAAACATATAATATACGTGACTACCCATGGCACAGAACCAAGCTGAAGTCGATGCGTTCCATAAATCTGCCTTTCCTAATGCAAATGAAATGAGGAAATATCTCACTCCAGAGTCGGAGAGCTGGGACAAGGTCTGGTAAGGAGCTATTCATTTTTCTATACTCTACTCGTACTTCAAAGCTAATTCACCATAAATATTCTATGTAGGGCGAACGGTCTTACTCCCTGGGAAGCGGGCACAACCGACATTCAACCCCCGCTCAGGTGGCTTGTTGAGTCGGGCGAAGTGCCATTTCCCAAAGAAGGCAAAGCTTTGGTTCCGGGCTGTGGCAGGGTATTACTGTCTCTCGAGCAATTTATTGGTACAGTAGCTGATTAACACATTACAGGGGTTCGACACTATATACCTGGCCTCTGCTTTAGGATGGAAGACTGTTCTGGGCTACGACGTGTCGACTACGGCTGTGGCAGCTGCTAATGAGTAGGTTTACACACTATTTATATAATGTACTATGTTATATTCATGGAATTGTTAACAGCTTTTTGAAAACCAAGGGAGTTCCCCCCTCCGTGGCTGCCAGCGTCACGTTTGATGCTGTTGATTTCTTCAAACTTGACCTGTCCGACGAGGAGAAATTCGACTTAATATACGATTATACGTGCGTTTAACTTGAGGTATCTTTTGTAACACTCTTCAACAGATACACAGGTTCTATGTCGCGATTCCACCCTCCATGCGCCCAGTATGGGGATCGCAGATGCAGTCACTTGTAAAACCAGGAGGGTATCTGATTACTCTGATGTTTCCTCATGTACCAGAGCCATATAAATTAGGTCCACCATTTTGGTCCTCGTTCGAAAATTATGTCGAGGTTTTGGGTGAGTTTTCACCATAACCTGTCATCATTATTGTTACTTTCAAGCTTATATGTGTAATTCCAGGTGGCTCTAATGGATCGGGCGGTGCCAATGGATGGGAGATCGTTTACAACAAAATACCGCCTCTGGAAATACAAAGCGAAGTACACAAGGGCAAGGATAGAATGGTCGTTTGGAGACGGGTTTGATTTCCTTGAAGTGGTGCTGTCGTACTTACTCTGCTCCTCACGATTACCTCTCCTCAGGTATTCAAAAGGACTCGGCTACTGAAGGGTTTTTCGTTACAACGAAACCCAGTTTGGCTTCAACATGCCGGACAAGTTTTGGCTTCAACATGCCGGAATTCGCCATGTATGTCATTATTGTCCTTAATCCCAAAACCCGCCCATACAGTAGGTATGGCGGGGGTAGCTTATCTGATATTGCGCCTTTTTGGTCTTCGAACAGGGTTTGTCTCAGCGCTAGTGTCGACACACCATGCAAATAAAACTGGGTAATCAGCGTTGAGTATTGTAGGGCATCTAAATCTGTGGACATTTTTGGTTTGGGCCAACCAGGCAACGAGGAGGTAACAGACCTTAAACTTACTAGATGGAAGCAGTAATGTTAGAGTCCATCTGTAGGTATAAGTCTCTCCCCTTCTACTGTTTCAAGTTTCAAATAATAATTCTTGAGGCTTTTGTATACATATCAGTATCAGTATCAGTATGCTGCATGTTGTTTCATTAGCAAAGAAGTGCCACTAAGATATATTGAAAGAAATTCATTACTCATTCCTTATAACCTTGCTCTTCCTTCTCTTCCTTTCCTTTTTCTCCTTCCTTTCCTCTCTTCCGTTTCTTTCCTTTCTTTCCTCTCGTCCCTTTCTTTACTTTCTCCCCTTTTTTCCCTTCTTTCTTGATTTGTTCCCCTAAAGCCGCCTTCTTCTCACCCAACCTCTTGATTGAAGAATATTGTGGATACTCATTCCTCACAGGACAGTCAGCTAATGCGTGCGGGAGACCGCAGCATGGGCAGAAACGGGATCGAAAAATGAAGGAGAGGAGTTGTTGAGTACTTGGACTTAGCGTAGAGTTAGAGTACGCTAGGGATACGGACGGGGTAGCGGGAGGACGGATAAAGGAGGGTAGGCCAGTTCTTTTTCTTGGTTTGTTGAATATCTCACTTTTGTCCTCGCTTTCGTTCTGGTTCTCGCTTTCATTCTGGTTCTTGTTTCCGTTTTCGTTCTTGTCTCCGTTTTCAGAGTCAGGAGGAACAATCAAAAACTGCTCTCTGAAAACCTGGTCGGTAAGCATCGCGAACCGCACATCGCGCATGGTGACTCCGGGAATAATAAGGTCTTCTGGGAAGGCTGGATATATGTTTGATGAGGTTAGGATTGGTTAGTACGGTAAAAATGTATAAGGAGAGATAAACATAGACATGGAAATAAAAAAATAGAACGAAGCGTGTAAACTTACGAGTAACATCCCTCGCAGGCACTGTTGGCCGCAAGTCAGATATTTCTTTAGGGATATACGCCTGGTGGGTGGTTATTCGGAGGTTTACTCGTGCTGCGTACGGATTTTTTTCCAAAGTAGTGGAACTATCGTCCCCTTGTTTAGAGTCTGAATGGTGGTAGACGCGCATGTACTCGGGATCATGCTGTATAGGAAGATTGAGATATTGAATCATGGTGTACAAAGGGAGAGTGACCTTCTCCACTCTGGCGATCCTCTTCACCTCTGCAACGAACTCATTCGCGGATTCAACGTCTGTGAAAGTGTATGTCATCATGAAATGGAGGCCGTTACCAGGATCCAGTCGAAGTGCCGATGTTTTTGCCTCAAGCTCAGGAAGATCCAACACTGGAGCTGGTCTGTTCCACCACAGCTTCTTCTTGATAATGGAGGTAGGAAGCGCCTTCAACGGTAACAGCTCCTGCAACGGGAAAAGGTATTCCTGCATTTCAGAAAGGCTCAGCCATGGCGTCGGCCAGGTCGTCGGTCGGGCTGGGAGAGGAGGAAGGGAGGCGACATGGAGGGGCGTTTGCGTTGTGATATGTTTGGGAACTAAGGGCGGCTTTAACGTCATTTCAGCATCGTGTGGTGTCCTTCCCTCCACTGTTTCCTTCGGTTCTTCTTCTATAGCACTACCTATAAACGGAAATGAAAGACAACAGAAAACATATTAGTTCTTGTACGAACACGTACTACTTCTTCTGATTAAAAGTAGTGACTTTGGCAGTATAGATGTATGACCCGGAGATATACGAAGCGCGCGAGCTCCGTGAGTGTTGGTATCCTGCGGAGTAAGACGCGATAGACGCGTGATTATTGACAGAATTCGGGCCATGAACTATCCAGCAATCATAGACGATGATAAGAGCAGTAAATGGTAGCGTAAATGTGGTCTGAATCATAATGAAGATATGTCCTGTCCCGGTCCGCACAGCGCTTGGCCTTGTTTGGTTCCACCTCTATTGCAATGGATGTGGTGCCGAGATAGCTTAAAATTTTCAGGTCGTCGCTGGACCTCAAGTTAAACCCAATCGTTCTTTATCATTCAATTTTGTACATAAATCATTCTTTTTCACGAATCTAGTTCCGATATGCTCTTCGATGCTACCGAATCAGTTATAGTCGTCACCACTGGACCCTTGAACCAATGGACACCTCCATAGACAGGGAAGAAGTAGTAGGCTGTCGAAAAAAGCATCACGCCTCCCATGACGAGCACGGTATAATTCATCGTCGCAGGACCAGAAAGTTTGGGTTCGGCCGGGAACAGTAAGATGACACTCATGAAGAGCATAAAGAGTACGGCAAAGAGTGATATAGGAAAACTCTAGAGTGGCAAAAAATAGACGGAAAGACGAGTTGGCGACAATAGAACGGACTTTAAGACGTCGTATGCTGTACTCACCAATACACCCACATGGAAGGGCCCCTTCTCGAATGCCGTGCCACCAAGCCACCGTGCCATGATAGCTGTTGAATAGCAGATATACTGTCCAACTACCCCCATAGCAAATATCGCTCCGCTTGCAGCATTACCTGCAAGCGGAATCAATCCAAGTAGTATTGCCACAGTAGCGGAGAACCACACGCAGCGTATGGGGACTAAAAGACTTTCATTGATGTAGTAAAGATATTTCGAGAAGGGCAATGCTCCTGTGAACAATTATGTAGTCCACGCTTCCAAGTGAAAAGATGATATGATGAACGTACCGTCGCGACTGAAGGCGAAAACTTGTCTGGATGATGACACAAGCTATAATAGTGTGAATCCAATGACCATGATGGTCAATTTCCAACCTGCTTACGCCGCTTGTGCCCATCATGACCTGAGTAATGATTAGGATAGTCCAGACGCCCAAGGTACCGCGTTGACCGAGACCATTGAAAAATATCTAGAAAGGTTTTAGTAGAGAAACGAGATGGCAGGATAATAAAGGGATTACATACAGTAGCCAAAGGTTGTCCAATTTCGTTGGATAATATCCCGTCGGTGTCTGTTCCCATGTTGAACGCCAGGGATACATTAATTGCTGGAAACAAGAAGACTCAGCATGATCCAACGCGGTAACAAAGAACCGAAAGTATGCACCCCATCCTAAGACACAAGAAACAGCCGTGGAAAGCATGACGGCCCAAGGTATAGCGGTGCTCGCGTTTCTTGCTTCTTCGCTGATATGCACGGTAGAGTCAAAGCCACCGACAACCCACAAAGGAGCGAGGAATCCCAAGATGAACGCAAATCCATCTGGCCAGGAAGACACTGAAATATAAACATTAGCACGAAAGAGATGTGTAATAACACTTTTCTAAAAGTCACAGTTTTGGAAACTCCCAAATGCGTACTTTGCGTCGTTCTTGAATTCGGAAGGCGTATTCGCAGGCAGTCCAAAAATAATGGCCAAGCATAGGCTACAAGAGCAATATTGTCAGACAATTTACTGGAGGGCTTCAAATGAATATAGTGCTACGCACCCGATATTCACTAGGATATACACCAACTGCAGTCTTGCGATAATTTTAGTAGCAAAGCTGCAAAGCGTGGCTTGCAAGACAACAAGTGCTACAAAAACACCACTCAATAGTCAAGGGGCAGGTTGATTTACTACGTGTACATTGAGGATGCAAAGGCCATTGGCAAACTCACTAGGTTTGAAAACCGTTTGCCTCGAAAGATGAATCAGAGCCGATACTCGCGGCTGCCATGATTTGTACTGCACACCCCCAGTTGATACCCTACCTTCGTGAGCGGGGAATAACAGCTGAGTCGGTTTCACTTACTGTTATTCCAACGATGTATGTTATAGTGTCGATATCTAGCACATACCGTTAGAACTCACCGGAGAACTAGAGAGACAGCGGCTTCGTACATCCCAGAAGCCATGAAAGATAATTTCGATACTTTGAAGACGAAAAGTGAAATGTCCAGTAATAAACGCCTCCGGAAGTTGGCGCAGAGGATCCCAACTCAGCCATTGCTGTAGCAATGGACATGAGGAAGAGCGAGCATACAGCCCATCCCCATACCATACTGACGGCGCCACCATATGGAATAGAGTATACTAGAACCGATCTGAAAAATATTAATGTGATCGGTTTTATCGACGAATGCAAGGTATCGCTCACGCTATAGAAGGCAAGACGCCCTGAATCGAAAACGCTACCCCAAAGAGCTCCAATAATCCGAAATCTCGTTTGAATTCCTGTTTATACCCGAGTTGCGCGAGTAAAACTTCGTCTTTGGCCTCTATTTTGGACATGCTCACGAAGTTCAAGGGGGGTCTAAAGGAAGAAATCGCGTCTGGTCACTATTTGAAGTAGGTGGCTGCTTATCTATAGCTGTTGAGCTTTGGGTATACGGCAAGATACGTAACCCATACCACAGATTGTGACCTGCATACTCAATAGAATGAGGAGTATAAAGATGAACAAAATTGAAGTCACTTCGTGATAATGACATGTGTTCATTTTCTCCATACAACTCGTGAGATTGAAAGGAATGAAACCATGCCTTGATTCCACAAGGTGGTCATTTGCGCTCCTAACCCAGACGAATAGATACGCCTGCGGTCAACCTGTGCATTGGCTTTCATAGACGGAAAACCACAGCTTAATTCCTCCCTCAGCATATGTCGTATAAGCATCCCGGTTCTGGATGTCTGTGATGTAAACCTGTGATTGATTTCCCTATCGGATTAGCCTTATAAGGTTTATCTTTACATTCCCAGTCATTCGACGGTAACTTCGACCGGCTGTATAGGGTTACATTGAGCTTCAAACTAACTCAAACACCACTCACATGAAAATACTGTCTGCACCAAAGTTCTACGTGCTATTAGTGAAAATGTACTTCTTTCAAAACATGAACAATCGCAAATCACAAAGCTCACCGAATAGTCAACAGATCATATGAGATTCTCAAGGCTTCATCGACATCGCCGAAGGAGGCCATTATATCTTTCTTCGTTCAGAACGTACACTTACATCATGATTTGTTGGCTCCGCTCAAAATCATGCAAGAAAGTCGTTTGGGACTACGATAGGTCGAGGTTTTCATGACCGGACCGTGCAGTTAGATTCGCAGCTTCGAGGGACGTGAAGAGAATCTTCAAAGAAGGATTCAGGGAGAAGACATTCTGTACAATAATCAGCTTGTTATTACCAATGGATAGCTCGATAGAGCTCAACGTACTGATCGTATTACTGATGCCAGGAAATCTTGAAAGGTTGGACGACATGAATTTGTACAGATATATAGACAGGGACTAGACATAGACTTTGATTTCGTGAGACAAGAGTTTATGCAGGTAGGGCGAGGACAGGATCCTCCACGCTCATTATAACCCTCGTTGCTTCCACTGTGTTCGCTAACAGAAATCTACCATCTGGAACAATCCTTCAGCGCGAATTCAACGGATATTCATGAAAACGCGCGCTCACTAGGCATATCGTTTGCTTCTGCTCGCCAGACTGCTTCTGCAGGATCCTTGGCGACACCACTAACCAGATGTCTTTTGACTAGCCGTTTCTGGGCTTCCTCAAAATCTAGTTCGAGATACCAGCGCTCATCGAGTAAAAGCGCAGCTTCTCTCCAGGAATCGACGTCCAGAGCAGTATAGAGACCTTCTATGATGACGATACGATGTTGGGGATGAATTTGCACGGCATGGGGCGTAGGATCTTTGATTGCATGGTCAAAAGAAGGCGCTGTTATGATTCGCTTTGTCTCTGGCAGGACTTCTTCGCGTAAGTTTTGCACAAATTGTAGGTAACTTGGACCATCAAAGGTCCAGTGGCTGCCTCGTCTGTCTCGGGCAAGCTTGGGGTCAGGAAACTGGTCCAATTGAGCACGAGTAAGGTGCCACCCATCGAGTGAAACGAGGATGGCTCTGACGGAGTTTTGAGGATCATTTTGAAGTAGACTATCGGTGTATTTGTACAAAAGATCCGCAAAAGTTGATTTACCAGAGGCAGGTATACCATAGATGCCAACTAGGAGGCGTGAAGAAACAGGCTTTCTGAGAAGAAGTGAGGAGAAGGTGATAATGAAGAGTCGAAGGACGAACTTTGCTAGCAGTTCAACCAATTCCAATCCTAATTGCCTAGCCTTTGCGTCCATATCCATCCAGTGAAACAAAAGGAAAGTTCAGCGCTGTTTGAATTTATGGGCTGTTTGTCTCTTGACCAACCACCACGATCATCAAAATCAAATAGCTTATTTTGCACAAGGTCTGGTATCGCAACTATGGACGGTCAAGATGGTAGTCGCGTATTGAAACGGTAATAATAATCGTTCCCAGCATATATATATCCGACATTACCTGATTTATCATCACTGTGGCAGCGCGGACCCTTCAACCATTCAGGATAAATTTCTTGTAGGATACCAAGGCTGGTGAGTTGCCCAGCTATAAACCGCTCTGGTCTGAACCAAATCTTCAGGTTCACTTGTGCCGGTGACGGGGAGCCAATCGACCCGGGTATAATCACGCTTGACCTTCCTTCTTGCGATGACGATCCTCACCAATCTCTCAAGGTCATCATGGATGGTTGCATTGGTTCAACTACCCAATACCTAACGGCGGAAGACCCACTATCGATCCGTGGCCTGATGTATCGGAATACTCTCCTTCAGAGCTATATACGGTTCCAGGAGTCAACTCTCCTTCTGGGGAACCAGCTACACTTTTCTCTTCTCGTCACCCAAAGACTGTCCAAAGGTATGATTGTATCGGCGTCATTCTCCTAGGAATTAGCTGATCTGTGTACGAGCAGACATTTCCATTGGATGGCGCGCCACGGCATCGATGGTGTCTTTCTGCAAAGATTCCTAGGACAATGCGACACGGAACGCGGGAGCAAAGGTATACCGCGTCTTCGAGATGAGGTTCATGATCGCGTTCAGGAAGCCGCGGAGAAGGAGGGTCGTGTTTTCGCAGTCATGTACGTTTTGTTCATATTCTGTCCCAGCACCCTTTGCTTAGTATGTTCTAGGTATGACGTTACAGGTGTCGAGCCCGACGATGTAATGAGGATTTTCACGAAAGACTGGATTCACCTTGTCCGCGAAAAACGTATACTAGAAAGTCCGAATTACCTCAGAGAAAGAGGAATGCCAGTGATTGGCCTTTGGGGTCGGTATTGTCGTTTCTCAAGCTATTTTTCTCGTCCTTAACTTGGGGTGCTCCTTGTAAATAGGCTTCGGTTTCGATAAGAGAAAGGACACTCCTGAGCTGGTAAGGGAAGTCACACGCTTTGTGAGAGATGTTACCCCAGGCGGGGCCTATATTATGGCTGGTAAGCATATTCTATGAATCGCGGGGTGTAGTCGATGACGTTCTCGATTTACATCAATAGGTACAGCTACCCATTGGCGAAGGTCTACTGAAGACGCGGATCGCAATCCTGCCTTTCTCGACGTGTGGCTCAAGGAATTTGATGCCATATCACCCTGGATGGTCGGACGATTAACAGACGAAGAACATGTCGATATGTATGCGCAACATTACATGAAAGCAGACATCGAACTCCTCCGAAAGAGTCACGAGGAAGGTGGAAGAAAGATTGACTATATCCCTGTGATATATCCCGGCTTTTCCGTAAGCACTTTTCAATTGGCGTTAGAAAAGGAAAGTTGGTTGACATTGTCTTTTATCTCAAGGGTCTAAACCTAAGCGAGGGGAAGTGGAAATTCAATCAAATTAAACGCAACGGTGGCAAATTCTTGTGGCAGCAAATTTTCAATGCAAAGCGACTAGGCCTAAGAGTCATGTATGGGTATGTACCCTGAATCTTGTATAGTAAATACCGTTCTGAATCGCCTTCCATCAAGGGCTATGTGGGATGAGTACGGTCTTCCATATCTAGCCCCTTCTACTTTGAATACTGATCCAATACCCGCGACGATTTAGATATGACGAAGGCACCGCTCTCATGCCAGTTGTCGAAAAGAGCCGTTTGTTGCCCCGTTCCGACAAATACTCATTCATGGCCCTCGACGCAGATGGTTATGATTTACCGGCAGACTGGTACAGTCATTTGTCTGCATGCTCTTATCCTAAAAAGGTATTAAGTGAGTCTCTTTTACTTTTCAGGTATATGAGGATTTGTGGCTTCGCTGCAGAAGGTCTGCGTAGCGAGAGAATGATTCATGAGACGTTTCCATCCAAGGAGTTACAGGATTATTGGTCCACGCGGCCGCGGTTTGAGGAAATAAAGATCAAATCTGGAGATTTTGTGTCTGGCTCTGCTGGGGAGTTAGACGGCGGACAATCGTATCAGGGCTGGCTCGCCGCCCAGAAGGACAGCAAAGACGAAGCACCTCCGCCTCCATACTCCCTTGAGGCTGAACATTCCACTGCTACTTCCTCTCAAGCTCAGGCCAGTGGTCAATCACAGCCTGCTGATGCAATTGCCAGTTCATCTCACCATGCTCAAAATGAGTCAATAGTCGCTTCTAGCCTCTCGCAGCCTTCTCTCGCGAACGATACGACAGCATCGTCGGTTACGCGGCCTCCTCTACATCCTTCCCACCCTAGTCGAAGTTCATCTAGTTCATCTAGTTCAAATGCCCCGATATCACCGCCTACTCATCCCTCTCGTTCCCGTCCTCCCGAACCTAATCGTTTGTCTCGACCACAGTCAATTTCAGCTTCTCGACCTCAAACTCAGTCACAGCCCCAGCCGCAACCTCAGAGTTCGGATCAGGCAGCGCATCCCGCTGGATCACCTCACTGGCCTCCTGCAGAATGGAATGCAGATACCAATCGACCTCCTACTTCGATGTCCTATCAGCCGTATCGACCAAATCGAACCCCGTCACATGCCTCGCTTATACCGGAGACGTCTTCTTCGAGGCCAACCAGTCCTTATGATTCTCAGAGTGGGATCCTACACCCATCCTGTGAGCCTTCAAATCGGCCTAACATTCCGCAACCGCCAGTGGCTTCTGTGGGATCGACATTGTCTTTTCCTCAAGCTCATGTTTCTGGACCAACAAGTGATCATCGAGTCACTGGCACCGTTTCGTATACACCTCCTTCAGGAAGCCCATCGTTTCCTCCTGGAGCCTACGGTCCGGCTGCGGTTCAAGAAGGCTCTTCGCACTCCGCGCATACCCCGCATCCGAGCAGTCCTTCCTTTCGTGCTGAATTTTATGGTCCGACGTCGTCTCAACCACCTACAGTTCCGTACACTTCTCATCCTTCTCATCCTTCTTATTCTACCCAGTCTACTTTCGGAAGTTCTTATCCGGGCTTGAGTCCCCCGCATAGTCCATCTGTTGGAGGGTTTCCGGATCCTTATTACAATGGACATCCCCCGCCTCCGTCGCAGCAGTATCAGATGCCAGGCTATCCTCCTTCCCAAAATACCTTTCCACATTCGCCGTACAATAGCCCGGGTCAGTGGTCCACCCCTCCATCGATCCCTCCCCGTAAGCACCGATCTCCTGGTCAATCTGACCCTCTCACTCATCACTGAACTGAATCATTATCATTCTCTTCTATCAGGCCCAGCAAACCTGGCTTCGCCAACCTCTCCTCCAAATCAGTATCAGCCTTACCCTGGAAGTTATTCAAGCTATCCTCAGCATATGCCATCGGCACCGTCGTCCTCAAGTTTCTCAAGCTATGCACGAAATGCCGTCGACAAGGTGGCTGGCCAAGATACTCGACAGCAATTGGAGAACAAATTGGGCAGCCTAGCGCAAAGTAAGTTCTTTCTTCTGATCGCATGAATTGGCACCTCGTGCGAGCAGAACTGATATCTAATTATCTTTTTCGTGGCAGGTGGCAGTAAGCTATTCGGTAAATTCACTAAGTAAGTAAGGTTGTACGGGGATAAGGCTGTCATAATAATTATAACATTGTACATATTTTGCACTTGGCTAAGCGCCTTCGTTGGTTAACTTGCTACTAAGCCGCTTTTTCTTCATGCCCCCTTCCTCTGACGAATTGAGACAAATCAGAGTGGGTATAAAATGACCGAAAATTTCCCATATACGAAGATCAAGTTGAGTCACAGATGTCGCCTCGTGTTTTCTGTCTATGGAAAGCTCAGATCAGCCAAGGTTCTAATCTGTCCTAATCTGAGTAGGCTGCGGAGGTGTTTGATTCTTAAAGGTTCTTATCGACGTTATCGATGGCAAGAAGCTGACGACGATCGTAAAAGGTCGTACATACAAACGACCGTCCTCAGACATCGCGTTCTGGGCCGTTTCCCTTTGCCTTCCCTTGACGGCAGCTTGCATCTGGGATTTTTACTGCAGCGGCCTATTTTGGTGTCATAGCATAAAACCTTGACCGGGTCCCCATCGAATCCAGACCACTAAGATTTGACCCTCATCACCACGTTTCGACGAGGAGTTTACTCGGACGTCGTGACTGGAAGGCGCGTTCAGAAACCGACGAAATTTTAATCTCGCCTGTAATAATTGGCTTTAGAAAGCCGAAAGTAAAGTATATACTAAGTATCCGAAACAGCTGCCTTGACTTTGGCTCTACGGATGATTCTGTCAGGAAAATTTTATTTACATTATGATTGATAGGTCGAAGGCAAGGTTGTGGACAGTGGTCAAATTATGAGCAAATTCCGGCCGTTGCGACGTGAAGGAGTGTGTTTCAAAAATCGGCGGGTCATTAACTTGAGGTAAAGGAAGCCTGGTAGTCAAAGCTCCGCGCCGAAAACCAGTGAGCGCAAAGCTCCAAGTCTGTGCGAAAAACATGAGCGCTTTGGTGAATCGTCAATAACAAAGGTGATCGAAGCTCAAAGTGACCCGAAAGAGTGGGAAGTAAGGTGACCCCCCCTCAAAGAGATGGGACTATGATGAGCGAATTCCGATAGACTCAGCTGGACAATGGTTCTGTGATAAATGCCATGAGGAAAGGAAGCCACTGCTCGAATGACTTTTGAGTTATGTAAAGACCGTCCGCGAAGATATGGAGGCCTAGCAAGTTCGAAAAGGTCAAAGAAGAAGTAAGTTCATTATTATATATAACACACCGTTCAGACGGGTTGTGAACGGTTCCCCTCCTGCTCCATGCAAACTCATTATTATCCCAACGATCCCTCGACTCTCTTTTTTGCGGAGAATACAACGACATATGTCGATTATCCAGTAGCGTCAGCAAGCCATACAGGGACGACTTCCAGCCATGGCTTCTCGGATGGATCACCGCCGACTGGTTATCCAGATCACGAGTATCCATATCATCTGTTTGATGGTGGAGGGACATCGACAAATGCACTGTCGAGCTCCTCCACATTGTTGCCAGTTGCCAGTGTGAACCGCGCCACCGGCTTGTCAGAATCCGCGAATCCGTCATCAGCACTTTGTAGCGACGTCTATACCGAGGATGCTCATCCTTATCAGTTGCCTTGGAATCTCCCCTCAAGCCACGGACATGCGCATGCACGTTTGGCAGACTCCGCCGCTTTTGGTCCTGCATTTTCATTTAAAAGCACCCCCTACTTGGGCTCTGTACCATCATCCAGTACAATCAAAGTTCCAACACCTTCCGAAATGGCTATCCTCATGAGACCGGGCGGAGCATCTTCGAATGATATCTCTCCCATCGTTCCGCCAACACCTCTGAATATGGCCAGTGATCATCTATCGGCCGTACAAATGTCTTCAGCTCCACCCGAGGAAGATTTCACACTTGCGAGGGAGCGAAAACATGCTTGTTCCATGTGTCATAAACGGTGCGTTATCGTCTGTTTTGGGTTCCTCGACTCCCAGTACCTTGAGCTCATACACACGTTTTTGTTATGTGCCCAGGTTCGATCGTCCCAGTACCCTCAGAAAGGTAAGCCCTCGCCACCAAAGTTTCGGCAAGCCTGCGAAAGATGAACTGACTTGAGACTTAAAGCATTTGTTGGTACACACGGGAGAAAAAGGTGTGTTGATCGAATTTAACTCGTTCATCGATACTCATGAGGTCTCCATTCGGGTTACAGCTTTCCAATGTGAGACTTGCGGCCGACGATTCGGCGTAGCATCAAATTTGAATCGACACGTTCGTCGATGCATCTTGAAGCCTGTTAACGCGATGCAGTCTCCACCGACCGCCACAACAGCTACTGATTCATCTCCAGAACCTGGCACTCCTTCAATGGAGCGTTCTCGCACTGTGACTGTTACCCGGACATCAACTTCCACTAGTCCTCGGCCTCGCGCGTTGCAATCTCGTTCATCTAGGGCACAATCCCAATTGCCTTCTCATTCCACGTGTAAACGCCGTCGACGTGCTCCGTCTCCCTCTCATTGGATTCCTGATTCTCTCCGTGGATTCATCCTCGAAGAACTGCACAAAACCACACCGATTCCTCTGCCGCCTGTTGTACCTTCTGTATACGAAGAACGAAACTCGTTGGATGAAAATGTAGGTATAGCACCGTATCATCCGAGAGAATGGGTGTTCAAACCACAACTTCCTGGTCCTGGTATGAGTACCTATATCTTTGGAGGAAAAGACGTTAGGAACTTTGGAGGTAGTGGCCGCGAACAGATGTTGGGCAGGGTACTAGTATTTTGAGTGTGTATAAACTTCTTGCAATATTGACTTTTGTAACATGCACTGGGAGATTCCACCGTCATCGCACGGTTGCCAGACGCGAGTTTGAGTGATCCAACGTCTCAGTAGATGATCGTCAGAGATATAATGATGAGCAACACGTACACAGCACGGGACCCAGTTCGAAAAAAAACCGGGTTCAGATTTATTGGAATAAGACCGCTCTAGGTATCCAGTGAAATCTAAATGCGAAGACTTCATGTATCAGGACCATAGTAGAACTTATTTGATTTGGTACCAAAATCAGTTTTGATTCGGTACAAGGCAGGATATAATGGACGGTCAGGTCCTTTCCGAATCTTTCCATTATAATATCCGTAGTTACGCTTATCCCAGGTGTTAAGCAACCGAAGAGCGCTTAATATCAACTGGTCGAGGGGGGGTGTTAGTCAGCATCGGCTTTACTGTCCGGCAGGAGCAAAATACACACAGTCTCGAATTGGTCTCGAAGCACCAACTGCCTATCAGCAGGGGATCAAGCTCTGCTTATTAGCTTCACTCACTAGTGGTCCTTTGGCTTTTAGAATTCCCCAAATAAAAATCCAGTTGGGACTTCAACTGACTCTTTCGGTCACATGACAGGCTCTCAGAATTATAATTGTACGTGCTTTGACTCCCGAGCCACCCCTAACCAAAGCTCAATAACATACAGTCCGAGCTGAATACCCAAGCATTTTTTAAGAAATTCCTTCTATCATGTTCTGCACTATCCAGTAGTACCATGTTTCCACTTTCACCAGCGAAGGGTGTTAGCTCGGCACCACTGCCGAAAATCAAAACTTGATCGGAATGTTGACCAGTGAATTTCAGGCACTTCTCGGTTGCTTACCGCCTGGCTTATCCTGCTCTACGTTCCCGGTTCCGCGATCGGAAGAAACCTTTATGTGCGGCCTTGTAAACAAAATCATAGCCTGTGTCGAGACGGTCAGGTATTAGGCCAATTGTGAACATGGGCCAGGGTAGGTCGGGATGAACCGTTCGAGCACCAAACACTGCGCTAATAGTCAAGCTTGTGTTGTTGCAAGTCAACTTGGAGTGATTGCCTGAGCCTTCGACGACGATGTGCCCATTTGAACTAGTTCGAACTTTCCTTGCAGGGTTATGTCGAAGCTGTCAGACAAGTATGTATGCGACTCCTCGGAGGGCAACTGTTATCGTGGTCTTGCGGTATTGGCCACAGTAAGTACATTGTGGTGGTTCTTTTCAAAGATATTGCGTTTTCGCGTCGTAATCTGGAGTCGTAGGAATGTGTTGGAATCAGAGTTCACGGATAAACGAATCGAGAGTTCTTAAATGCAAGAGTCTGATAAAAGTACATTTCATTGAAAATTCGACAGAGCAACAATGTACGTATGCATGTAAATAGATATATATGAGATAGCCAGCCTCTTTGAATCTCGAAAACTCTTGGGGCAAAACACTGTAAGCACTATATATGCGCAAATGAGGAAAAAGAGAGAGATGCATACGAGCCATGTGCATGAAGTCATTAGCCGATTATGACCAGAAATAAGAAGACGGAAATAAGAATGGAATTGAACGCGCATGGACTGTGGGTCTCCAAGACAAGACTGAAGAGAAGAATGGAGAGGGTATGCCGATCTGTTGTGTACTCTGAGGTGCGTGGAGTGTGAAAATAGAATGTAGCAAATGGTAAAGCTCTTTTTGATAAAATAGACAAACAAATGAGAGGGAGAAAATAATTACTGATAGTACAAGAAATCGTCGTTCGACGCGGTCATCAGATTTTATTCTTTGACTTAACATCCATTATTCATTGAGATGCGCTTGCACTTCGCTTTCTGAATGAAGAGGAAAGAGGGGCGACTTGTAGCATCATTGCTCGAAGCCGCCGCCTCCCTGTAACGAAGCCATCCAGATACGAGTTTTGTATAACCTAAAACAGGAAGTGATTCAGACAATCAGCATGTGTGGCGTTCAAGAGATAGCCATTAGCGCACCTGAATAGCTCCCTCACAAGCTCTCTGAAATCAATCCTTTTATCCGCCACAAAATAGAACGTCAGCTTGCGTCGGTCCCTGGAAATTCATACTCAGAAATCCACAGTGCTGTAAAAGATAGAAAGACCGACCATTGATACTCGGCATCCACCACCTCCATCGGCAACTTCTTCGCACGCACTTTACTCTGACAAAGCTGCAATGCCTTCATCTCATCACTCATCTTCGCCGCCAATAAACTCGCTTCCGCTGGTCCAGCTTTGCCATAAATCTGTTTCGGGTTGATTTCCTTTTTAGATCCCGCACTCCCTGCAGTACCAGAAGTGGAATTAGGATTACCAGGAGGTGGAATACCAGCATAGACCCCAGTAGGTGAAATCGGAGTGGGCATAGGTGAGTCGCCCCATGGCTGGTTTGGCTGTTGACTAAGGTCAAGTATTTGACCGGAGGAACTGCGCCCGGCGTCCAACCATGCCTCTACTTCATCTACAGAAATGTTGTCATTGACAACTCGGCCAAGGTCTCGTCCTCGATCAGCTTCGACAATGACCAGGTCTCCAACTTTGATTGGATAGGAGTCAGCCTCAGCACCTTCCGACGGCGCGCGAGCAGTTCCATGCCCGTTAGTTTGCGCCGAAGCATAGCCAGCTTCATTCCTCATGATTTCCGACTTGACAGCATCAGTGAGATAGAACAGATCTGTACGGCCTGCTTTGAACTCGACAATAAAAAGCTTCCACGTGTGTGGGACAGCAGAGAGTGGCACGCCACGACCAAGGACGTGTTCGGGCTGAGGTTGAGATTGTTGATGCTGAGGAAGTGCATGTTGCCCATGCGGGTGAGTCTGATGAGGATGTTGTTGGTGTAACGAACCAGGAAGATGACCTTGTCCGTGACCATGAGGACCACCGCCATACGACATATCTAGAACAGGACCACTCCCGCTCGCGTTCGATATCCTCCTTGGCATTCCCACTGCATGAGCTTGGGGATAAGTCGGCCCTTGTTGGGGCTGCGCTGAAGGATGCTGCGAATAGAATCCTTGCGGAGGTATTCCCATCCCACGACCCATGGTAGGCGATGAACCATCTTGCTGCTGGGACTGTGACGTCGATCTGGCTCGAGAGGCATAGCTAGTTCCTGCGTCAAGGCCATTGGGTCCCTGAGGTAGTTGGTTTCCTGGTGGAGGAGGTTGAGTATGTTGCTGAGGCGTGTGCTCTTGACTAACATAGGCAGTATCTTTTTCGTGGTATTGATGCCCTGGACTCGAACCTAACCCGTCATGCGAAAGACTACCGGCACCGGTACCGGGAGACACGGAGCCGCGCCTCTGGTGAGGAATTTCAAGGGCAGACTGTTGCTGCTGTTGGTGCTGATAGAGCGATTGGTTGATGTCGTTTAAATTCATCATGCCAAAGTTGCTATTCAAGGCGTCAACAGGGTGCATCCCGCCATGCATTCCCATACGCAAATCAGGCATTGGCGCGCCTGCATCCAGAAGATCTTCGTCTGATATCATCAACGAGCCTCTGCCTACTCCTGCCCTGCCGGAAGAGGCGCCTAGATGAGGATGAACTCCGCCACTCATCGATACTGTACGTCCCATTCCTGCCATACCGAGTGCCCCAAAGCCACTACTGTTATTCCTTTCTGAGCCCAGGCCACCCGGAGGTTGACCGTATTCATACTCGTATTCATCGTCAACAGCACTTCCAACGACTTCACCTTGTAGCCCACTTCCGCGTCGCACAGGCTGAACAACACTGACACTATGCCGTCTCGACGTAGCTCCGCTTCCAGGAATATCCTCCAACTCCGTCGCTCCTCCGCCGCCACCGGGATAAACACCACTTCTAGCACCCGAATTAAATCCACCACCACCGGAATATGCTCTCGATAGGGAATTCCTCAAGCCCAAGCCCCGTGGTGGATGTGCACCTCCAGCGCCATGATCCCACAACTCTCTGAGAGGACCGTCATCTCGCATGATCTGACTGACATCGCGCAAGAAAGGGCTTTGGTTCGAGTTATCGTGTGATTTGTCTCCATAGTCGCTGTATTCATTATAAGATCCATATCGAGACCGAGAAGAATCTAGACGTTCGCGGAGGAGTGAAAAGTTGTGGTCAGAGTCGTTGCCATTCCAAGATGCCATAGTAGAGCCGAGACCAGAGGTGTCTCGTGAGTATCCGTGTGGGTTATGAGATGGTACTGTGTGAGTATTTAAATGTTAATATTCACGCAGCATGGAGAAAACTAGGGAGACAAAGGGGAGGAAAGAGGCTGTTCGGCAACGAGACAGTAGAAAGAGCAACAGTCCCATGCTTCTATAACAAAACGAATCAAGTCATTCACTCTCGGCAGGAACCGCACAAGGTTAAATCATCCCAGAAATCCGTATACTCCGTTCATGGTCAACGTATGTGGATTTCAAGTTCATGTGGCCAACAAGGTATTCAATGAAATAAATGACATCGAACACTTACATCCATACATTCCGGCTGCTCCAAATCCGGCAGATAGCCTGCCCACAGTCGTGGTAGCAAGGCTCTGACTCCGACTCCGACTGAGATCAGACGCATACGTTCGCCCTCGTACATCGTCTTTCATTATTTGCGATGCAAGACTGGAGGAAGTTGAAGATCGAGGTGAAGGAGACATCAATGGAACAGTTCCTGCAATAAAGAAGATGAGGGAATGATAAACATACAATTTTGATTGATGCTTACCAGGCAGTTGCGAAGGACTCAAGGAGCTCGATAACGACGGCGGTAATCTTCCTCCTCCAATGTTGTATCGTCCTGCGCCACCACCTCCTGCAATTCCTACCCCTCTTCTGGAATAAACAGGCGAATCCGAGTATTCATCATACGGATCAGCGGAGGGTCTTATTCTACCAATCATAGCATCTACGTCGTCTTCATCTACACCGTCGTCTTCAACACCATATTGCGGATTGTCAAGCAATGACTCGTCATCTTCAAACGTTGAATCGAACCGCGTAAAATAGCCAGGGCCAGCTCCGCCTGAGGAACCAAGGCCGGAAAAAGAGTGCGGTTGGGCGCCGAGGCCAGCGCCGGAAAAGGAGGAACTGCGGGTTTGAGAAGGCATTGGGATCCCGGACGTACGTGTTGGGCTGAGATACCTGTCACGCGGGTGTTTTACGGATGAACTCTGAGATTGGGACCAGGGAGACCTCGGAGCAGTATTCGGACTAGGTAAAACAGTGTTGGAGGCGGTTGAGGATGAGCGGGGAGGCTGAGAAGCTGCACGTGCAGAAAAGTGATTTCCTGCTTCACCAGCAGTCTGATTTGTTGTGGGTTGATTCAACGACGGCGCGGCAAAACGATTCTGACGTTCTTCCGAGGTCGGAGAGGGCGAAGAGTGTTGCAGGGACATCCTGAGGGACTACGAATGACTCTGAGCAATCGTCAATGTGAGTCAGGGTCGCAGGAAGTAAGTAGAGATCCGGTCAGTACCCATGATGTGATCAGAAGACACCGGGAAGACGCTCACCACTTTCTACCTAAATCGAACGTAATTTGAGCTTTCGGCGTCGAGTATAACGTCCAATTAACAAGAAGGCTCAAACGAAGGACAGAACAGATCCCTCGCTTGGATAATGATTCTATGATCTTCTCCAAGACCTTCCTGAAAGTAATTTAATCTCTATCAGTTCTCTTCTACGATAGATTGTCAACAAGATGAGCGAAATGAAAAGAGTAACCGCTCACAAGACAACTAAGATCTACCGGGAAAGCTACAAGATTCTTTTCAAGGTTTCGCAAAGCGTATTCCGTCGCCGATTCGTAGCTGGAGAAGTTTTGGAGAGGTGTACAAATGAATGGGAAGGGTATTCGTCTAGAGTTGTTGTACAGGTCTAGGGTGAGGTTCTAGTACAAGAGCACAGATTATAGGTCCCTTTTTTCAGCTCTATGGCCTTCGGCAACGGCCGCTCAAGAGAAGATGGAAGGAGAAGTTCAAGCCCAGTGGGAACTGCGTCGAACCTCGTGGTTCACAAGTCAATGGTGCAAACTTGTAAATGGACTGAGCCAACGACGGTTTGATAAATCAGTCACCGGCCATTGGTCACCAGACCCGACTAAACTGCGCCCCACATTTTACCCTTTGAGTATCGAATCACAGCCACTACGCGCGCCTACTATAAGCGCGGGTCAATGTTCGGGTTTGTCGGTAAGTAATCGGCGGATGAGCTTGTAATTCTCAAAACTGTATACCCAGGATTGGAGGAATCGAGAGATGAGAATCAGCACGTAAACTTGGCTCCTATGCAATCACTTCGGAAACGTCTTCCTTAACTTGCTTTAGAAAGCTTTAGAGGAATTGGCATTGCGTGCGATACGATGTTCAAGTTTACGATGGACTTAGTATAGTGGTAAAAAGGCATATGGGACTAAAGACGGACGGCAATGTATGAGCCCGAGTGTACTAAACTTACACAGCTACTACTAGGTTATGCACAGACAAAACCTGACAAAACCGGATTCACCTTGACATGCTTCGCTGGGCTGCAAGTTTCAGAAATGGGTACTTAAATACAGCCTAGTGGCCGACACGACAACTCAGAACTGGGTGGTTTGGCCAAATTTCCAAGGTCGAAGTTGAGCAGGGTTGAGCTTCTGCGGAAGATGATGAGTAACCCCAGGGAACAGTTTGGAAGCCTTATCGTCCCAGCATGAGCTAGAGACCAATAATACATATATTGAGAATTAGTGATTCAGGTGTATACATATACATATACAGCAAACCTGTGCACCTGAGGGCGTAAGAGTTTCGCATACTGATTTGATTCAGCATATCGTGCAATTTGTGTACATCCGGACAAAAGCCTATAGGTTTGAGGGTGGCTGAGAGATATTAGTGCAACGTTCGGCAAGAACTAGGTTCGTTCCGAGCCCTTCCAAGCCTCGCGCTAGTAGTATGGGACCCTACAGTCCTTTCGCTTGTACGCGCAAGATGTAGTATTTGGACGTTGAAGGGTTCGAGATGTAACAAGCTTGTGCACGAGTTAGTGCCTCCAACGACGTATAAGAGAACTCGTAACATACCTTGGGACCTAACATGAGCGCAAGAATGAAGAAACCTGCAACGAGTTCTCTTTGAGCCAACAAGCTCAAATCTCCATGAGCATCCTCCGGTTCTTGAAGGACCCATCATTACAAGCAGTAGTATTGTTGATTATATTCGTTGAGGTATGTACATAGATTGAAAACAGAGAGGGAAGGTGAAAGGCACGTCAATAATGCCAAACATAAATCCTCACTGAAGAAAATCAGCCCGGGCCGTCCACCGATGAGCCCGCCGCTCCCTTTCTCCGTCACAACCAGGATTTCAACTGATTTCAAACACTCGTC
Source organism: Lentinula lateritia (assembly GCA_028011325.1). Lineage (NCBI taxonomy): Eukaryota > Fungi > Basidiomycota > Agaricomycetes > Agaricales > Omphalotaceae > Lentinula > Lentinula lateritia. The sequence goes on along the minus strand of JANVFT010000101.1, from coordinate 122,029 downwards.
GCCAGCTAAAATAGCATCGCTGTCCTTGTCCGCCTTTACTTCTTTGGACCACCGAGGACCACTGGCAGCTCGCTGATAGCGCCGTGAATTCTATCTATTTATCTGTCTTCCGAAGCCGCTTCACTTTCCCGAAGTTTCATCAAATTCAATAATTTTTAGTGATTCTGCAACGCCATAATATCAGCGATGGCACTGCCTCGATACAATTCGAGCATGCTTAAATAACCGGTGGCGAAAACCTGGATACCTTAGCTAGTCTCACCCCCCTTCTCATTCTCTGTAGGTGTCCGCCGGGCGGTCCCGTTCAACTGAACCTTTGTCGTAACGTGCAACCTTCGCTTGGTCGATTGTTCGCAGTATCCTCAGACCGCACAAAAGTTCTTTGAATCGAATTCAAGTTGACCTTGAACCTCTGTAACCTCACTTTCACTCCGACACGCTAGATTCCCCATTTTCATAATGTTCACGTTCATGATTGCGTCAGTAATTCTCGCATTTGCGTCGTCGTCGTCGTGGGTAGCAGGAATGGCTATCCCCATTCGAAAGTCGTTGGACTATAAACGAAGTGTCACCGTGACGGACTTTTCAGGAGGAAGTGGCGATGGTACGTGTCGTGACATTCGTCTTCAGTACACCTGAGTCGCTAACAACTGCGTTCAGGAACATACTACGATGCAGGGCTCGGAGCTTGGTGAGTTTGTTTTTTTTCCAGTGTAAAAAACAAACGTGCTGAAAGCATGAATCAGTGGGATTACTAACACAGGTTAGGAATCTGATTCTGAAAAACACGAACATGCTTTGACTGAAGTTGTGATAATTCAGACACAGATTATATTGCAGGTAAGAGCGTTCGCGTATAAGAGTCACCTCGTCCTAACTCCAACTTTGGCACACAGCGATTGGGGAAGACTTCTTTGACCAATATGCGTATGTATCCGTTGTCCGCTCTATAGATGATATGAAGTTCATCCTTCAAATCTTCGACTTCCAGTATTCACATGGGTGTTACGTCTGGAAATCCTAACGAGTATGGTTTTTTTTTTCTGCTTTCCCCGGACCACTCATTGATGCTCAATGCTCACAGAAATCCAATCTGCAATAAGAAAGTGATTGCAACCTGTATGCTGACCGTCGTTTTTGTCGTCCGTTTCTTCTGACCATTCGTTCCTTCGATGTAGATCAAGGCAACTCTGTCACAGTAGCCATCACTGACCGATGCGGAGGCTGCACGAATCCCTACAGCTTGGATTTCACCCCAACAGCATTTTCTCAACTTGCTGATCAAAGTGTCGGTCGAATTACTGGGATGACTTGGGTTTGGGCCGATTCAGACTCTTCGGCTTCCGGGTCAGATTCCGGGTCATCCTCCTCGAGCTCGTCATCCAGTGCAACTGACTCCTCGCCTACGGACTCGAGTAGTGGTTGGAGCTCTTCAAGCTCAGTTGCAACTCCTACTGATGCCAATACCGCAGCTGGGACCACTGCATCCACAGATACTTGGACGTCTGCAATGAACACCTGGACTTCTGCTCCAGGTTCACCCACTGGTACATCCACCTCAACTTCCTCGACCAGCTTCATCACCGCCGGGGCTGTGGATAACATTGGCAGCCTTAATGTTCCTTCCATCTCATCCGGGTTCATCACTCGCTCGTCTTCGTCAGTTTTCCCGTCTGGAACGGCTCTCGGGGGTAGCAATCCAGTGACGACCTCAGTGACGACGCAGGCATCGAAACAAAGCAGCGGAGCAAGGAGGTCGATTCAAAGATTATGGGAGTTTTGATTTTCTATGATAAAGTTTGAAACAGAATGATAAGAATGCCCATTCGTTGAGGAATTCATGTTACATTCAAAGCGGGAACAAAACGCTGCCCAAACAGTGGCTGAGGCCTGGGTAAACTGAACGACATACAAGTAGAGATTCCTCGCCAATTCTTCTGTTTAATCCGTGTCAAGAGTGATTAAGAGATAATCGACTACCTGCCTCATCAGTATCCTGTATTTTGGTAACTCATGGATCCTTTTTTTCCGCTCTGGTAATAGGTTGAGATGGGAAGGAAGGAAGGTATTTCCTCAATCGAACGGCATGGGACAAGTTGTAAAGACCGCGCAGTCCAGGGATTGGGTACTTATTTAGGCTTGTTCAACCCATGTCCAACCGAGCAACTGGTCCTCGGTGAAGAGGAGCTTGGAAGTAACATCATGAGCTGGCATGCGGTACTGTAACATACCTTGTTCAAGTAATTTGATACCGATTGCCTTCGGTGCTTCACTAGCTTCACCCACCAACAGTGAGAAATATCACCTATATCCTTCGTTTGGCCATTGACTCCTTAGCTCCTGTCCGTCATCCCTCGCATGAAAGATACCCATGTATTGTGTTGCAAACATTCACGAGATTGAGTGGAGGCCATGCGCATTTGATAGAAGCTCTCAACCTGTTTTCAGCAGCCTGAGCAGAATTATGAGCTTGGTAGGAAGGAAGATTCTACAAAAACCCGAGGAAATTCATCGTAACTATCCTGCATCAACTCACAAAGTTGACTGAGTTCAGCCTCTAATAACTCCCGAAAACAAGTCATGAAGCTCCTTCAAGTTATATCGATCACAGTTTCGCTGACATTCGGACTTACATCAGGTCGTACGTTCACAGTAAGCCTTCTCTGTCATTCGAATGTCAGGAGGTACTTATGATTTCATCTTCAGGTTTTCAATGGGTGTCCGTTCACGATGTGGCCCGCGGTGCGTTTATTCTCCATGCCTCCATCACACGAAGTGGATTCTCATGTACAGTAGATGTTTACTGGCGTCGGAACTGCACCTGATTTCCCGACCGGGTGAATAAGACTCGAGATGCTCCTATAGTTAAATCAGTAGTCCTGAACGTAAATATTTGCAGATGGGAAGCTGCGGAATTCACTTCGGTCACCTTCACTGTCCCAGACAACTGGCAAGCAGGGCGTATTTGGGTGAGCACCTGTATATTCTATAACCGAAACTCTGATCCTTCTCTTCTTGAAATCCCAGGGTCGTCGCGACTGCGACTTTACCACCAATCCCGGACCAAATTCATGTCTAGACGGTGGATGCAACGGAGGCTTAGTTTGTGATCCTGTTACCGGCACCGTAATAATGATTCCTCCTATGAACGAACGTACCTGCTAACTACCGTCGTCTTACAAGGGAGTACCTCCAGCCACACTTGCAGAATTCACACTCTCCACCGATGCCAGCATCCCCGATAACTATGACGGTAAGTTGTCGGAACAGCTCTTGATCAGATGTTCATTCTATCTCACTCTTCAAGTTTCCTTGGTCGATGGGTATAACCTGCCCCTGAGGTATGTCTCCCCTCGTTATAGATGCAAGGTTCTCTCCAAGTTCAATGTCCATTCCAATGCCTAGCATCACAAGCAATGTGAACTGTCCTGTGGCGTCTTGTCCTGTGGATCTCGGACCCGATTGTAAGTGAGATAACTCCAACCACTGGCATGCAGTTCTTATGTTTCCCTTTGTGTAGGTCCTGCGCCATTGATAGGACCCTTCGACTCGACAGGATTCCCTGTAGGATGCAAGTCGGCATGTGTGAGTGGTCTTCTCAGGATGATTACTTGACTTCACCTCACATCCAATTAAAGGATGCCAATTTGGATGGTGATCCAGGTACAGTTATTTCCCAATTCTGATTTGACTCTTTCAGTCTAAAAATGCACCTGATGCAGCGAACTCACCAAATTGCTGCTCGGGTCAGTTTAACACGGCTGCCACTTGCCCTCCCTCTGGTGAGATATCTTTGTCCCTGCCAGTTCATGTTGTCGCCGAATACTTCTTGTGGTATCCATTCTCAGGTGTTGAATTTTATAGCTATTTTAGTGAGTGAGTCCCTTGGATTCATAGCCGCAGAATTGATTGCCTTGTTTTTAGAGAGTAATTGCCCCGACTCGTATGCCTATGCCTTTGATGAATCAAGTGGAACCGCTTTGTGGACGTGTCCTTCTACACTTGCAGCAGACTATACTGTCACCTTCTGTCCTCCGCCCTCTTAGCCATGTTACAAAGTATTTTCCTATGTGTAGAATACCGGCAATGTTCCTTCCACATGTCGCAACGGACTGGTCAATCAATTATTTGATTCCGGCAATAATCGATGACTGTTTTAGGTAAACTTTCTACCAAATTAAGTAAAGATCACACCCATTGCGGCATTGCCTGGTGATTCATCCTCGCTGTCTCTTTTCCTTTCTCTTCAACCTTTCTCTGAACCAAGCAAGGTTCTTTTCCTTCCAACTTCTTTACGAAGATGATGTGCCTTTGGGCAAATGCGGGAATGGTAATTTTAATCTCCATGTCGTTTACAGCAGTGTTTGCAGCATCGGCAGATGAATGGACGAAGAGGTCTATTTACCAGGTAGCTAGTTCAACCCATGGTCAAGAAATCTCACAAGCTAAGATATTTATTTTGAGATTGTCACCGACAGGTTCGCTTTGGGAAACGGCTCCTCCCCTAGTTGTGATACGAGCGAGAAGAAGTACTGCGGCGGAAACTGGCAGGGAATTATCAGCAAATTGGATTACATCCAGAGCATGGGCTTTGACGCTATTTGGATCTCCCCCGTCGTCGAAAACATTGATGGTGCAATGTCAGGCGACAAGGCTTATCACGGGTGAGCTGCGCTACTGATCTCTGTTGGCCTTGATGTTCATGTTGGCACAACACATAGATACTGGACGCAGAATATCAACTCGCTCAACGCCAACTTTGGTTTAGCCGATGATCTGATAAGCCTTAGTAGTGCTCTCCATGACAGGGGAATGTATCTTATGGTAGACATCGTCGTAAATCAGTAAGTCGTTTGTCAGATTCTCCTCACTCATAGCTGACCACTCTTTTATTTACCTAGCCTCGTCGCCAATCCCACATCGGATAGTCAGCCCCAAACATTTGACTACTCACTCTTGCAGCCATTTGGTGGAGCCGATTGCTTCCACTCCGAATGCTTCATTTCCGATTACAATAATCAGACCAACGTTGAACAATGTTGGTTAGGCTACTCGGGTCTTCCTCTTCTTGACCTCGATACGGAAAATAGCACTACAGTGAACATTATGTACAATTGGATCAAGAACCTCGTATCGGATTATGGCATTGACGGACTTCGGGTAGATACAGTCAAACACGTCCGAAAGGACTTTTGGCCGGAATTTGCGTCGAGTGCTGGAGTATATACCGTCGGGGAAGTTTTGACTGGAGAGGTTGGCTACGCTGCTCCGTACACAGGTAGCCTTTTTCTATCAACTTGTAATGGCTATCTCTAACTCCGTCATATTCACACAGAGGGTCTCGACAGTATATTAGACTATCCGACCTACTTCGCCGTCCAGAAGGCTTTCATCAACGGCGTTTCTGGAGACATGGCTACTATTGCGGAAATATTCACCGAAGCTCAGAAGCAGTACAATCATGGCGCCTTTTATGTTGGATCTTTTGTTGAAAATCATGACAATCCTAGGATACAGTCAACTGTGTCTGACCAATCGGTGAGCTTTCCTTTTTGAATCTCAACTACTGCCACTGTTACTAACTGCTGCATACCTGATAGATTGTCAAGAATGTCATTACCTGGCCTTTCATCAACGACGGCATCCCTATCCTCTACTACGGTCAAGAACAAGGATACCAGGGAGGGAATGACCCCGCTAACCGTGAAGCGTACGTGAACTACCCTTCGACTATTTTCAATGTGTCCAAAGCTCCTACCTTATCCGTAGACTCTGGCTTTCTGGCTTCGATGAGAACAAGCCTCTTCTTGCTCAGATTAAAAATCTAAACGCTGCTCGTAAACAAGCCATTTCCTACAACCCGTCATTTCTGAATAACCCAGTCACATTTATCCCACAAGCTTCGGCAAGCTCTACGCTGGCTATATCCAAGCCGCCCTTACTCGCCCTTCTCACAAACGGAGGCAGTTCCTCCACTGAGTCATGGAGTATCCCAAGTTCGGCTGGGTTGTATAACGCGAACGAAACTCTTGTGGATGTCTTAACGTGTGACACGGTGATAACGGGTTCGGATGGAAGCTTGAGTGTTACAACGAGCCAGGGATTACCAAAAGTTTTGATGCCTGCAAAGTCATTGAGTGCGACGGGTTCACTTTGTAGTACTGAGGCGGAGAGATCGTCTGGAGCCAACAGAATTGATCACCAGTAGAGTGGGAACATACGCAAGCAAGAAAGGGAACATGATAGGAATATTTATTACCTTGGAAGATATATGTGTCCTAGAATACGTACACTGACGGTTTTGAAAAACCGCGTTCGAAAACAAACTTCCTGCTAATACCGGGATATAGACTGATGTGGTCATTAACAAAAACGACCATTGTGCAGTCAAGAAAGATTCACGATGCGGATGCATACTGTCTGAGTCATGGTGCGTACCAACATCATCAATAAAGAATCACAGGAAATAGATATAATCATGTATGGCGTACACACAACATAGTACTGATTATGACCCCCGTTAGAATCTGTTGCGCTTCCTTGAAGGCTTCGTCTCTGCTTGTGGAGCCCTGTTCCCATTACTCAGTAAGTACACCAACCGACAGCAGATGACTACCGAAACTCACTTGCGGTTTTTTCCTTTCGAACCACTAGAGACTAAGCCCTGTACTTCGGGCTCATCGACATCCATCCGATCCCCGCTTCCCGTTGTGTTCTGACCCTGCGGTCTCCTCGACCCTGAAGACGATGGGTAAGATGAATTGGATTCCTTTTTATCGTTGACTTCTTTGATAATCTGCTGGACGTGAGCTTCGTAGTCCTCCTTTCGCTTCTGATCGAAGGCGGTCTGAGCAGATATTGTACTGATTTGGGAGTCGAGGGTAGCAAGGACTGCGGATGTTGTCAAAGCCCTGTGAATCGAGAGGGAATCAGAATTAGCACGATATTGAATTGCAAACTGACTGTGTGTACTCACCAATCTCTAAGGGCATTCAACATTGTTTCAACTTTTCCCGGCTCCAAGTCTCTTCCCATCGTGTATTCCACTTCAAGTTGAGACTCCTTCTGGTCGAGTTTACCGCGTAGAATGTCAAGATAAATAGCATCGATGATGAGGTCTTCAAGGTCCCTAATTGTAGACATCGCAAGTGAAGACATGAGTTGTGGGTAGGGAAGTATCTATTCGTATCTGATTAACAAGATTTTGTGAGCAAAGATACAGCGATGAGCCCACCCGTTTCTCAGTAGCCATCGACACAATCGAGAGATGCTTCAGCTTGATGGTCTGAGCTTCATTGAGAGCCGGTAGCTGGTCTTTGTTTTCTGCAAGGCTTGCGTTGACCAAGACAAAGCGAGCAAAGCTACTTCGGTGCTTACCAAGATAATCCCAATAAGTTTTGTACGCGAACAATTGGAGAAGCTTGTACGATTTGCTGTGTTGTTCGTTCTTCTCAAGCTAAAGCACCTATTAGAGTTGATATGGAGTATAAAGGAAGAGAATACTAACATCCCGGATCCCAGGAAGTTCGAACAATTCACCAAAGACAAATACACCGGGGGCAGAAGTGGCTTCTTGGATCAGCTTCGCCGCGGCCGCGCCTTTCATGCTTTTGCCCATCAAAAGATATGGTTCCAATTTCGCAGCAAAGTTCGAGCCGAGGTCCATATTGTGAGTAGGTGTATAAGACGAGCAGATGGTGGTTCTTGAAGACGAGTTGATCAGGCGCTTAGAGTCATCGGCTATTGTCCAGCTGTAGGTGTTATAGATATTAATATCTATATACAGGATCTATTTAGCCCCCCATCTGTGGATAGTCAATCACATTCATATTGAGGATAAGTCTACTGTATCGCTTCCAACCGGTACAGAACTAATCTATATCTCTCCATTAATTCCATTTCCATATTCCTGTTACTGACAATGTCCAACATTGTATTCATGACCGAAATACGTTCCGGAAGTTGGGGAAACTTCGCTATGATAGCCCTCAACAACATGACAAGCTTCATCCCTCCATACTCAAAGTATAGAATAGGATTCTGCGAAAGGCTGGGCACGCAATCCAAAAGTGCTCTGAAGACCTCGATATTTCCCGATAATGCTACATCAAAAGGAATCCCAACGGCCTCCTTTTTGAGTATATTGTCGGAGATATGGATATCATTCTTCAAGACTCTTCGAACCATCCGTTCAAGAATTCGTCTTTGCTGATGTGTCGTAGCCCAAAAGAGCAAAAGTCGGTGTAACACAGTCTCACCAGTAGAGGGTGCGACAGTGAAAGATGGTAACTTTTCCTGTCTCAGGAGATACTCCAACGAAACTAGGTTCCTCTCCGTAGGATAACGTGCCATTTCACCGAATACAGTACTCTTTGGTGACTTGGCCTGGTGGACGTATGCTAGATCCAGATTTGCACCATATTTAAGGCACAGATCTGCCAACTCGAAATCCTGTCTTCGAACGGCAGAGGCAAAAGCCGGTCTAGATATAATCGAATCATCCGAAAAGACAAAATTGACTGGAACGCCTTTCTCGAGAAGGGCTTGAGCTATATCAATGCCTGCTCGAGCATGACGAGGCCGTTCAGCGACAACCTGAAGGAGCGTTCGTTTTCTCTTTTGAGATGGAAAGTCATATACTGCGAGAGGATCTGCTCCATGGTCAACAAAAAGTCGAAAAATGGACCTACGGTTTTCCTCGACTGCGGAAACAATTGGGAAAACATCCGCGTATCCCTTTGCGGAGTGCCCTAGCTCAAGTAGATTCCTGATGATGTTGAAACGGCCAAGGGAGGCAAGTCGTGATAACACGATAGCTGAAGCTCTTGCCGCGGAAACTGTCTTTGCTTCATTATCTCCCTCCTTGAACAACTTTTCCCTTTCGTGGAGCATCCGCAAAGTCGAGGCCAATGCCACTTTGTACATCGGCCCAAGCCGCGAGGCTCGACGGTCCACAGATGTTGGATCTCCTATGGTAACTCGACAATCTAAAGCCATCTCCAGCATCTCAATTTCTGAGAAAAGCCGAACTTGTTTATCAGGCCCTGCGTCAATATGATCAAGCAATGCTTTAAGTATATCCGGAAGTGTCAAAACCGCTGCAACAACAACCGAACACACTGAACAACCAGTTTCCGGGTTTAAATTCTCACGTAATCCTTCCAAGGGATCAGCTCCAAGAGCCAAGAGAGCTATCACAGCGGGCAAACTTTCCATCATAACCGCTCTAGATAACGGGGAAGCAGGAAGGAGCAGAAAATTCTCATAGTCTGATAAGACATATTTCTTTCGTAAATCACCCCGCACTGAGGCAAAGCTTGGGTATCGGGGAGATGTCAGACTTTCACCGGCTTGAACAAGCCGAGCGGCAATTATTGGGATTTCATGTGGTCTGAAAGAAGATAGCCACCATAGTGGTCTCTCTAGGCTATGAACGTCTCCCCCAGGTGCTGCGCCGAGGTCGAGGAGGTACAGTGCACAAGCGAGGTGTCCTCCTCGACAAGCAGAAATCAACGGAGTTTCTTGACGAGATGTGTTTGATTTATTGATGGTCGGATGATATGTTTCGACTAGGTACTTCAGTGTATCCGGGCGTCCCAGACCTGCGGCCATATGAAGCAAGCCATCTCCTCGACTATTGACATAAATTTCATCAATAGACTGAACCCCCCGAAAAGTGAGCTCCTCTTGGATATCTCGCTGTAGCGCCTGCATATCATCCATATGATAGGTTCTTCGCAACGCAAGGGGAAGGAAAAATGACATTCCGACACCGCCACTACCAGTAAATAGGATGTCGCGCGCATTGATAAACGCTTGCTCCCAGAAGGAGCGTGATTCGGATCCCGGTATCATGAGCTGAACGAGCGACTCGGATTCTGTAATACATTTCCGGTGCCCGTTGATGATTGACCACCGTATCCAATCTAGCAATTTGAGGGGGTCCACATCCAGAAGGACATTGTAAGTAATGTGAAATCTCCAGCACCAAGCGCGCGCGAGATTAGCTTCTTCGCATTCTTCACGGGAAGCGGCTAATTTAAGCCAGTGACAGGCTTTCGCGCTGCTCAACTTGGTTCCAAATTCGTAGCATTGGCATTGGAAAGCATAGAATGCTGCAATGGCGGAGTTAATTTGGGTGGGAGCGGAGGGCTTGTTGGAACTTTTAGGTTCAACGGAAGCGACTGCTTCCAATTCACAAAGGATGATAGCTTGTCTCTCCCAATCCAGGACTGTTTTGAGGCGAGAAGGCTCAAATACAAACTTCAAAGGCACTTCAGCAACGAGAAATTGAATCAAAGTGAGCTTTCACCTTTCCAAGAGGTGGAGGGCGAATGGCGCGAAAGCCTCGCCTGGATGGACATTGATTTAGTGAGATGCTTTTGGAGTGACTGAATGGAAAGGATAATTACCCTGCACTTTGATAATCGTAATCCCCTGTAGTCGCATTCGATGCTGCCAAATAAACGCCGAGGGAATCCAATGTCACTCCGTGTGTTCCCTGTGAATTTAATGCGCACGTAAACCCACTGTCCACAGCAAGCATAATAGAACACACAGGGACTTTATTCGCAAAATACTCATTATATTCTTCATTCTTTTTGTCCCTCTTTTGTAAAAGATCCTCCATCTCAGAAGCACTGGTTAGGGTGTCAGTAACTAATTTGATGATGACAGATATTCCACTCACTTATTTACTTGTAACGCGGCGATTGCACGAACAAGGTTCCTCGCAGACGGGTCGGATTGAATGGTATGTTCAAACACACAATGCAGAATTTCAACAGAGTTGGGGCTGGATTCACAGTGTAGTATGCCTTCCTTCGCTATAGCTAGCAGTTCGTTTGAGCGCTTGAGTTCAAAAATTTGTGAATCGGACATAGGTTCTGCATTCGATTGGGGAAGCTGGTATGGATTTTGGCCGTTCATAATCGTCCTCCACACCAGAAGACCGAATGCGTACACATCCGTAAGTGTCAACATACCCTCCGGCACAACAGTATTGGAGTATAGTTCGGGGGCTGACCATGGTCCAGCGGATGTAGAAAGCGATCGGGAGTTGTCGGCAACTATATCCATCAAAGACCCGCGAAACTCGTAAAGTTTGGCGACGTACTTGACCGAAGCATCAGGATCACGATTAGGATAGATGAGGACATTTTCATGCTTCAGATCACCATGAATGACGCTGCAGGCGTGGAGAATAGATATCCCTTTCGCGACGTCCCAGCATAATTTTTTCTTGACATCAAAAGAGAGGGCCCCAATAGAGTTCGACTGAAATTGTGCGAGGGTCCCCAAGTCAGAGTACTCAAAGACCAATGCTGGGAAGTTGGATTGCATGTCGTCTACGGCACCCCAGCTAATTCCTAGCAGTCGAACAATATTTGGGTGGTAGCGGACGGGTTCATGGAGGAGGACTCGGACCTCAGTTATAAGCTGTTTCCAACTGACGGTAGTACGAGCAGCGTCTGTGTCATGACAAGTATATTTTAGCGCGATGAATTTGCCCCATCGTCCCTTATGTTTGCCCTTGAAGCTACTATACTTCCAGCCTGCCTTCTCTACAAAACAAGTTGCGGAAGAGGTAATGATCGTCTGGACCGGACTGAACTCGAAGTCTATGTCTAGAAGCATCGGGTCTTCTTCGGTATGCAAGCTCCGCTCGAGGCCTGATACGAAAGCGACAAAACTCGCAAAACCAGACATAGGAAGTTCGTTGGGGGAGGTGTCGTTGAGAGAAACACCTGAACGCGCCGAAGATAAGGCTGTAGGGTCTACATCCAATTGACTAGAGGTTGAGGACGAGTTTGACAACGAGGACGCTGAAGATGACATCTGATTAGATGAGCTGAAGCATGAATAAGCATAGCTTCATGGTCAGGTCGATGTAGAGCCAAATCCAAATACAGCAGCTGGTCACGCCCTGGACGTCGGTTAATTCTTCAGGAGAGAATACCGCAATGAACGTACCAGAAGCGGTTTCCCTGTCATAGCGCAGGATTTAATCCGGTTCATAGAACCTGGAAATAGTGATACCTTGAGATTGGACAAAACACGCACGCGTCGAATATCGATGTCACGGTGCGTAACATCATTGGGTCACGCTTTCTCCATCACAATAACCGCGATGTCCAGTCGAAACTCGCTACCGGTTCCGTCTTCCTCCTCCTCAGTTCCTCCGCATCTTGCTGCTCTTGCTACTTTCTCTGACCCGCCAACGCGCCATGTAGACGGTGCCATGATGGATTACTTTCTCATAGAGACTGTCAACGCTTTAAGGGAATCATCAAAAATTGCCCTGACTAGAGAACGAGAGCGCGAGAAAGAGATGATTGAAGCCGGCCTTATACCTCCTCCTGCACTGCCTGTGAAAGAAACCAAAGATTCGGCAGTGTCTGCAAGAGATTCCACTGGTAGTCTGGCGTCTACGAAGGGAGGTAAAGTCGCAGCAGCCGGACCAGTAGATGAAGAGGAAGAAGCGCTCAAAGTGCGGTTAGAAACAATTGGGATACATGTTGGAAGTAATTTCTCTGAACGGTCCGTCATCATTTAGCAGATCGACTTGTCGAACTGATCCAACTCTGTGTCGATGCACTTTAGATTATGTCGCGACCGCGCATTATTTACGGAAACGTTAGATGCCATCAAATTCATCTGCAAGGATATCTGGGCAGCGTGTTGGGACAAACAAGTAGACAATCTGAGAACGAATCATCGGGTGGGTCGATTCAAATATCTTCCGTTTTCTTCTCTAATCCGCAACACAGGGCGTCTATGTCCTCCAAGACAATTCATTCAAAACTATCTCTCGACTCTCATCATGGCAAGGTCGACCGGACGCTGTGAGGAAGGCGAAAGTGGTACATTCACGTTTTATTTGCTATCAACCTCTTTTGATTCTGTTCATACGATAGTACGTCTCCATGCCTGCAGGCATCATCAAAGGTGCACTTGCTCGCCTGGGATACAATGCTACGGTATCACCTGAAGTGACGAACCTACCTCAATGTGAGTCAACTCGAGACTTACGCCTGCACTGGCATCTTTATCTTTACACTCGGTTTAGCAGCTCAACTAATATATTGCGAATCTCTTCTGCCGCTAGGTACCTTCCAGGTCAAGTTACCAAAGGGATCTTAGGTTTACTTTTGTCCTCTTAACTTTGTACACCGTTGGCCGTTGGACCCCAGGATGCGTGCATGGGCTGCACCTCTTCGCCCTTGAAACACCATGACAATGTTTCGGATTTGTTGGCTACCGCGCTTCTCAGTGGCTATATAACTGGTCCAAAGAGCCGTAAGGTATGCGAGAAGGTCACCGAGAGGCTTCTCAATGCGGACAGGGTGAAAATTTCCTAATAAAGCTAACAGGAAATGCTTGATGGACAAATACCGAGGCGTGCAATAGTAGACACAGTAAACACGAAAGTTGGAGATTGGATTGTTCGTCAAAGATACTTTATGGAGCCACGCTACTAGATATCCTTCGATACTAAGAGCTCGAATATCTCGGGCCAAAACAGTTTTCTTCCATCGCTTTGATTTCTGTCCATTAGTTACATTAGGAGAGTCTTAATATACCGAGCAAACTGTTACTTACGAAGGGCCAGATATTTGGAGTGGGAGCGATCCATAGAGAAGTTGCCTGTTTGAAAATTGAGCCTTAATCGTAGAAAGATATTCTCGTAACAAAGACTCTTACCCATAGCGTACCACAGCCCTGGAACACCCATATCTCTCCAGGACCCGCGCATCTCGCCCTCAGCGTTGAGTCCCCAAACATCTTTACACTTGTTACCTATTTCATCCCCACAAATCTTGCGAATGACGGATCGAGCGTTTCCATAACTGACATGGTAATGTTAGCGTCCATTTGGGCTCCCAGGATCTATGATTTACCCAGTGGCATACACAACGACGTCCGCAGGTATCTCACTTCCGTCTTCGAACTTGAGTCCTGTGGGGGTAAAAGACTGGAATAGGCTATCGTTTTTCAGCTTGATCTTGCCGTCTATGATCAGCTGCGAAGCTCCAGTGTCTATTTCCATAGAAAACCAAAGAGAAATTAGTAATGGGGCCTCAATCACTTAAAATCAGAGGTTACCCAGATAGTACCCTGATCCAATAGTTAGGTATAGCACCATCGCACCCGTTCCTTCGATTCCCTTGTTCACTCTAAAACCGCGTTTCGATAATCCTTCAATCAACTCCCTAGAAGCAGTGGCCACGTATTGATTGAGCAATAAACTGTAGAAGACAGAGCAAAGCTAACTTGTCCAATCCCGCGATTAAATCCGTCGTGCGCTGTGCAAAGCCATTGACTGAGAAAGCATTAGGGAAAGAAGCACTGATCAGGTCAGCGATTTCTATTGGAGGGCCGTTTTCTGAGTAGAGAGCTATACAAGCGTGCAATCGCGGAGATGAGTAATGAGGAGTCGAAGACAAGGTTCAAAGCAATTACTCGCCCGAGAAATAGACTTCTAAACCTTTGGCTGCGGACATCACATACGTAGAACTTCGTTGATACATCGTCACATCTAAACGAAGGGGTGTCATTTATGGCTTGGATGCAAACCGATATATACCTATGCCTGCATGGTAAACATCCGCAGTAATATCATGAGCTGGAATGGAATAATGGTATTTAGCTGAAACGAGGCTTCCGAAAAAGTTATCAGCAAGTTTACCGGAAGTGCATGCCCCTATAACAACTACTTTCTTGCCTGCAAAATTGGAAGCCATCTTGTACTGGCTCGAATGAATGATCTGTCCTTCAAACGAATCCTATATAGAGCTTGTGAAAACGACTATGCTTGAATAAGACGGCCGCCTACCGTGCCAGGATACATCGGAATATTCGGCTGATTACCATTAAATCCTGTGGCAAACACCAGATGTTTAATGCTGTAGAAGGTGCGTTCCTTCCTATCCGAAAAACATTCGACAGTGACAGTCCAAGTGCCACTCGCTTCGTTGCGAACAGCTTTCGTTACTTCGCAGGACGTCCATACATTCAGCTCCATCGCTTCAGCATAGTATTCTAGCCACCCAGCGATCTATGCGAGCGAAATACATAAGTCAAATTAAGGAGTAAAACAAGTCAAGGAGTTGCAAGCTAGCCTTGTCAGCTGGACTGAAGACAGGCCAATTGGACGGGAACCTGTAAAAGCATTGCAAGGGGTCAATGACTCAGGGGATTAATTTCACAGAGGGGTTGAAAACGAGGCTTACGGGAAGTATGGAAGTTGGTCACACCCTGTAAAACAAATTTTCAACATCAAGGCTGCCATATTTGCCAGACTAGATCCGCTCACAGACAGGATCGTGCAAACACAGAGCCTTATAGCGATTCCGCCAATTGTCTCCAATTCGCGGATTTTTCTCCATGATCAATGCAGGAACACCAAGCATCTTCAGCCTCGCGGCAACAGTCAATCCGCCTTGACCGCCTCCGATTATCAAAGCGATGGGTTCCTTATCTTCGAACGCCGCTGCTCGTTGCCGCTGCGTTGACCAAAGTCCATGATCCATCCTAGATTCGCGCATCTGGCCGACTTTCTCTGGAATTCCTTTCAATTCTTCCAGATTCGTGAAGATAGTGTGCGCTTTCCAGCTTCCATCACTCTGAGGCATCAAGCGACCAACTCCAGACGCCTTTCCAACATCCCCTACTTCAAAATCAAACAAGAAGCCAATCCATGCAATATCTGGGTAGGGTTGCTGTAGCCCGAGGTAATCATCTCGAAGCTTGAACATTTTGGCCTTGGAAGCCGACAAACGATCTTTGAGGAACTGGTTGATTTTGTCGCTACCAATGAAGGTGCGGAAGTCCCACGTGAAAGCGAGTATGTCGCGCCAGTAGGACTCTGACATGAACAAGTTGATTAAACCTTCGACGTCACCAGCTTCGGCTGACTTGGTGAATGCACTGAACCATTTCGACACTATCTCTTCCGGGTTGACGGCGGGTGTTAACGAAGCACCGAGACGGTCAAGAGTTGGCAAAGGAAAGCCTGACGGGAGCGTCATAGAGAAGAGCGAGAGCAAATAAGAGACAGGAAGTTATATATATATGCACCCAGCTGTACCCACACTATGATTCCACAGTTGCCACTGAACTTGGCATTGAGTTCTTGAGTCAAATGGACACATTCCGATTTCCGTTGATATCGCGAGCACCAAATGGCACACCGGTGAGTGCTTCTTCGTTGGACCTGTGCCCCAATACGAGCCAATACGCGAAGCATACAGGTGAAGCGAAAGAAAAACACGCGTAGCGATCTGCCGGACGTCGCGTGACTGTGTGTCGTCTTCTTATCTGCCGTACGTAAGCTAGGAATACATTTGGCTGTGCCGCCTTGTCCTCTTTATCTTCATTCGGCAATTATATATGGATGCGCGGTTATGAAATCTTTCTCTCTCCCTCTCCTCGTTGAAGTCGAATTGCCAACATGTCCGTGTCTACTCCTGGAGCTGGCTTCAGTGACACCGTGTCTGTAATCAACAACGAGAAAGATTACTTTGATTTTGTTCAAACCCTATCCCCCACCGACAATTCGAATAATTTGAATTCAGAATCCTTACCAACCTCTTTCCCCGAATCAGAAATTCAGAATAAGAGCACTGTTCCAAAACCAATTGATCTGGCCACAGCCATAGCCAATTTTCGTCCTACCCCAAAGGAGATCATAAATGGTATTGCACCGCACGTGTTTGACGAACGACGAACAAAGTCGAGGAGAAGAAGAAGCCTGAACAGGAGAGGAAGTCTTGGTCGTGGTCGTCCTTCATCAGTCAGCTACGACTTTTACCATCCAGGCTTAGCTGGTATGCACGGTAGCGCTGGTCATCCGACCCACAGTGGCCTCTCCCGTCGGTCGTCCAGGACATTCGATGGCGCAATACCCAGACCAGCGACAGCCCCATACTACTCCTCAAGCAGTATGAAACCTGGACTTTCTCCTCTGCGGATATCGGCGGTGATAACCGTGGAGAAAATCGACACACTGCTGGGTGGGTTTAGCTCGTTCGTTTCCATGCTGATATTTTTGTCTCTCCTTCTTTCGTCACACTGTTCATCAAATGCATCATCTCCTATCAGCTCATACAATTCATTCATTTAGGTGCAGAAAGCGAACGCCGACAGATTGACGACCACAAAGTGAAGAACTCGGAGTTTCCTCAGGACTCCCTCACCTTGCCAACTCTCGGTAGCAATGCAGAAAGAAAGAGTAGAATGCCTCGACTCGAATTAACTCTAGGCAAGCGCAAGACAGCGTCTGATGAGGGTACCTCCTCGTCATCATCATTACCGGAAGACAGCAACAAACGGACCTCCACTCGAAAGGCGAAGTGGCCGTTGATACGTATCGACATACAAGTTCTAAGGTATGTCCTTTCTTTCACCAATACCAGTCTACTGATCATACACTCCTATGTAGGTCAATCGGCTCGAAAATTATGTAGGCCTCTGCCAATTCTTTCGCGGCTCAGGATGCTGACCTTTCGCCGCCTGGTTCTACAGGACTCCAAAAAGATCAGGTCCTTGAGCCAAGAACAAGTGATCTTTCCTGGCTACGCAGCGTAACTTCTCGTTCTTCGTTTTTGATGTGATCCATATATCTCAGCTTCTTGTTGCATAAACCAAACCAATGTATCCTCTCCATCAATTGCCGTAGTTTCATCGTACTTAGATTCTTCCATCATCATCTTGCATTCCGCCTCATCTAACTTATTTTGGCTGCGCTTTCGTCTTGGAATATACTCACTTAACCGCTTTATCATCTTCGACTTATCGTTGCCTTATCACCTCCCTCTTAGACCCCTCTTGATACCCGCTTGCCTTTTTGCTCGTCAATGCTCCACTTCTCTCCACCTCTCAATCCGCCTTGCTTGAAACTCCATCCAACACAACCTCCGATTATTTTCATCTTGTCGTCAACATGTCTGCAAATTCACCCTTCTTTCTCGTACATGATCTTAGTATCAAATATTTTCCTTCTAGAGTATATTCTAGATCACTTCTTCCCTAACTAGATTTTAGTTTGGCTGCGTAGACTAGTAGTGGACTCCGAATAGTTAATATTAAAGCATCTCGGGAGCCGTCGCAACTGATACCAAGATCATTTAGCTTTTGCGTGGGCAATCGTTGCGTGCGGTGTGTATTCCTCTCGCGTTTACTATTGATACGCACTTGCTCCCTTTTGTATACAGGTTATTAGATTCCTTCCCGTGGAGACACGCGTAAGCTACTGCTACTTGAGTACCTTGATGCAAGTATAGGATCCCGCGTATGAACGGCATATGCTGTAGAACACTTTAAAACCTTGAAGTCCATCCAGGTGAACATTTATCGGCCAAGTTCACGGTTTCTTGAGCGCACTTTTTTGCTGTCTCATCGTTTCGGCTAATGCGACTTCGAAGCTTGGGCCTGTTGTCAGTTTCTGGAAATCCCTGCGATCGATATGCAGATGCATCCTGATCGTTCCAATCTTCCTTTCAACCACGAATCTTATCTTTCCGCAGCCTATATAGGTACGCCCGATAGTTTGGATTTTTAATGTTCTGGGTTGAACCCGATGACGTTGGCCCACGGGACTTTCTCTCCTTGTTCAACCTTAGGGTTCTTCGTTGAGTGCAGTATTTATTTGTCTGTTGAAGCCTAACTCTGATTCAGCTTTCCAGGCTGGCAAGGTGCATGGTAAAAGCTCCCGGACGATTCATCATTGCTTGCAGGTGTTCAAGGCAAGCTGAAAGTAAGGCCAGTTGATCTATGCAACTGTAACTTAACGGTGTCGTCTAGAAAGCTTCATTCATATTCAGCTCCTTAGGTAGTACTGATCAGTGCAGCCCCGGTGCAGCCTGCTCGGCCAGGTTTCTATCTGTTTCTATGTGTCCGGAGAATTCCGACTCACTACAAACTGGGCGCGTGGGGAAAAAGTCTCATTTTCTACAGGTCACCTGGACAGCGTTGAGCTGCGTTCCATGTTCATGTTTCCTCTATGGGATCACTTGCTTAAACCGGCTGAGCTGCGTAATCCGACTATCGTGGTAGTTCCGTCCAGGTTGAATTCTAGAACGAGATTTACGAACTTCCGAGGAACTCGAGGCGGCTTACAATCAGTCACATCGGCCACTGACTGACTATTTTACATCTCAAATTCGCACTGAAAATGTCCTAAGTTCAATCTTACCTCTAATCTAGTGTTAGCGGGTACCAACTCGGCGTGAGCTTTCGTTTTCTTCTTATCTAGAAGACCTGGTGAGAGAGCACGAAGATATCCTTTGATATCCTCCTTGGTCCCAGTGTGGTCATCTGTATCCATTTTCTCGGTCGAAAATCACCTTGTTCTAGCTTGTTCTGCATACAGTAATTCTACATAGTACTATATTCATATTTTCCCATCAACAGCTTATCTCTTCAAAGCTTCTACTGGTATCGAATGATGCAATCTATGTAGTTCTTCTATCTATTGATAGCGTTATTGAGGCGAATGTAGATCTCCGTCGTGTTGTTTTACAGCCTTGATGTACACAATACAGCCTCTCTCATGTAGCTCCTATGCAATCGACTGTTATCGCTGAGCTCATCTTGCATGCCGATCCATACTGATTGTAAATGCCAAAATCTAGCACAATGCATTATTGGCCCCGGCTCCGGTATCATGTACTTATGGATCCTCCGTCACCATTATCAAATCCCCATATTCGATCTTGATAGTGTCGCTATCTTTACGATTAGACGTTTATTATCGCTGGTATCTCTTTCTCGACTTGACTAGAATTGGACACGACTTTAGAATCATGCTCTCTCGGACTAGTAATATGTCCTCATCATGAGTTCACGAAAGCTCATCGATGGTCCTCACACCTTTCGAAGTCCTGGGGTCCATCGATTGCGCATGCAATCTACTGAACAATTGAGGCAGGTCAAAGGGATGATTATTGGATTTACAGTGTCAGTTCGTCTGCTCTTTGTCGAAATTTCCTGTGATGTATGAATCAAACTGTGATGTGGACGATGCCGAATTTCTGTGCTTCCCAGTTCTGATCTAATTATTCCGAGCCAACCATAAATTTGAATGACAACATACCATTGCTCTTTTACGTTCAAGCCTTGCGCTTGCGTCTGATCATTATATTTATATGCAACGAAATATTTTACATCGATTATCGATAACAAGTTTCCTCCGCACTGACCGTTCGGATCGATCGAAGAATCTTGATTTATATGATTACTGGTTATAAAGCGCTTCCGTCAGCAAGAGCTTTCTCTTTTCTTCTTTACATCATATAATTCCTTCGTCTCCAGTTGGTTTGACTTTAATATGGTGAGCATTTCTGATAATTTTCTCAGTCAGTCAGCGAGGCGGTTGAGTTGTTCATTTCGACTTCTTGATGATGGATTTTCTGGCTGGATTGAATTGACCGGGCAAAGGGTTGATAAAAGGGTTGAAAAGGAAGTGCGATGAAGTCGATGTGAGCATATATCGACTTGTTGGCTCGTCCTGTACTTCCTGGGTACACGAGGAAGCTATACAGCCTCGCGATGTCACACGATGCGTACGATTGCATGGATTCAAAATTCGTTTCTCGTCTTCTTTTCGAAATCTCATTTGTTATTGTAGGGCGTCACTATAGACACTATTACTGCCGGCGATGGTGTCAACTTCCCCCAGAAGGGCGGTGAGTTTGGAAAAACCTCTAACAGTCCTAATCCATATTGATCTCTGTTCTCCTGCTCTCTGATTATCCGATCTCACTCGATCGTCAACGAATCTATTGCCGGGGAATATTCAGACAAAGTATTGATACACTACATTGGCACTCTGTTGGATGGGAAGAAGTTTGACTCAAGTCGCGATAGGTGCGTTCGCTGGATATCATTTGAATCGTCGAGCGACGCTAATTAATGCAATGCATAGGGGCGAACCATTTGAGACGGAAATCGGTGTAGGAAAGGTTATCAAGGGTTGGGACGTGGGTGTTCCGCAGCTCTCATTGCGCCAGAGGGCAGTTTTGACTGCGAGTCCCGATTATGTGAGTTGCCAATCCTTGCATTATATTGAAACTTAAATTGCTTTTTAGGCATATGGTGCTCGCGGCTTTCCCCCCCTAATACCCGCTAACTCAACCCTCAAGTTCGAGGTCGAACTTTTGAAGATCATACCCAAGCCTGAGTCAGAATAAGCGCTAAAACGCATCTTTTTTCTCAACAGTGTACTGTTATCATCATCAATTGTGGGCAGGAAACGCGGATAACGCGTACTCGAGTACGACCTTTCAAGATCCTCGTTTCTTCTTGAAACGAGCTCACGGGGTTGTATAGAGTTGCGATATGGCAAGTTCCGGACTCGAGTCGCGCGCAACGGTTGTACGTTAGGGTTTATTGTTTTCTTTTTTTTTTAGCTTGTTATATCGCAGAAATGACTTTCATTCAATGTTCATACCTCCAATGACGACTTTCAAAATTTTGTTAACACTTGGAGCTTGGAGGGGTGACTGTAAGGGTATATTGAGTATTTATACATCAATGCCGTGACCGACCGGGTATGCCGGCACCGGGCAATCCCCTCAGAGGCGCTCGATCCTCAAAAGGTTGATAGTATTGGTACACTGGAGAGAATAACTTGGTCAAGCAAGATGTAGGGACCCAGAGGGGTATGCTTGTTAGTCCTCCATAGTCCTGCAGTGTCTGGAGGTATTATACAATGCCATTGCCTCCCTTCTGACGCAGTCTGACCCTCATTTTCCAGGTCCACCCGACACCCTTCAATGGATAGCAACAGACCAGGTACGGCATAACCTAGCATAGCCTGTATGAATCTGGAATGCGACATTATGACATACCAGCCTGTCTTGCGAGTAACTTCAAGCAGTTTCAAGTTCCCGCGACTTACTATTTAATGGTCTAGAGGTTTGTGCGACTCGACAACTAAATAATATGTTGCTCTCGCCTTCAACTCGACTTCTTACTGACTAGCTTTGGACGCAACGGACGGTCTGCCAAAATTCGAGAAGCTTGAGTTGCGGTTTTTCTCCTAGATGACTTCCTCAAGTGACGATGGCCCTCTACGATGACGACTATGCGATGCACGAAACTGCGTGATATTGCACGACGCACGTCGGATAGGCGCTGATGCGGTGGTGCCAACAGGGAGCAAGAGACGACTCGGATATTGCAGAGATTGAGGAATTGAACAACCCTGGCCAAATATCATGGACAACAGACATCACTGTGGGGAAGAACGCATTTTGGCACCTCCAAAATCCATCCATTATCCGTAGATTTTTACCAAAAATTGACCGATTTTGGGATGTCGAAAAGTTTGTATATTTCTCATATAGCTGGCTATAGAATATGAAGTTCATATTGTGCAGTTATTCTGAATTATTTACCAATAATATTGAGGATATAATGATGACTTTGTGCCTCACAATTTGTTAATATTTTTGTCTGCTCGAAATTTGAAATAATTGTAACATAACCTACCAGTGAACATGAGGAACATAGTCCAAGCTTATTTGGAATAATCATACAATATTCCCCCATAGGTAATTTAAAATTTTCGCGAGATATTCACCTAACAAAAAACATGAGGTTTTTCAAAATAACCTCGCCGAGGTTATGCATACCCGATGTTGGGACATCGAGACGTCAAGACGTCGTTGATATCGGGACATTGAGACACCGGAACGTCGTCGATGTCGAGACGTCCAAACATAGAAACGTCACTGGTGTCGGGATATTGAGATGCGTGACATTCAGGAAATTCGGGACATGTTGGAACATGCCAGTTTTCACATAGTATTAGGTTAGTATTGACCACCACGACCTATGTAGGAATGACATAACTTCTGGCCCCATCCATAAATACACAGAAGGCCCTGAGGAAGGCTTTTCTTATCATTTCACAGAACATAGTGGCTGCACTGGCACATCCTGAATTTCCTGGATGTCACACGTCTTGATATCCCGACCACCAGTGATGTTTCTATGTTTGGACGTCTCGACATCAACGACGTTCCGGTGTCTCAATGTCCCGATATCAACGACGTCTTGACGTCTCGATGTCCCAACATCGGGTATGCATAACCTCGGCGAGGTTATTTTGAAAAACCTCATGTTTTTTGTTAGGTGAATATCTCGCGAAAATTTTAAATTACCTATGGGGGAATATTGTATGATTATTCCAAATAAGCTTGGACTATGTTCCTCATGTTCACTGGTAGGTTATGTTACAATTATTTCAAATTTCGAGCAGACAAAAATATTAACAAATTGTGAGGCACAAAGTCATCATTATATCCTCAATATTATTGGTAAATAATTCAGAATAACTGCACAATATGAACTTCATATTCTATAGCCAGCTATATGAGAAATATACAAACTTTTCGACATCCCAAAATCGGTCAATTTTTGGTAAAAATCTACGGATAATGGATGGATTTTGGAGGTGCCAAAACGCGTTCTTCCCCACAGTGCATTCCTTTCTAAGGATAAGTAGAGTTTCACGTGGGGCGAATGCACTAGAAACTGAACTTTAGGGAATCCGTGCTACTTGGAGCTTCGTTTGATGTAGTAATTGGAATAGGACAGGCCCCTTGCGTGAAGACCAAGTTATTCTTTTTTTTCCTTCATTCCGATGGAACGTTTCCGTCTCCGTCTCCCCAGGTATTCCCTCACGCTGGGCTATGAATCGGCTGCCAGATCTGACTACGGCCGGATGCCAGCATATACATACCAGCCATACCAGTGCCACCATCTTTTTCTTATTTTTTCACCCTTTACGCAAGTCGCTTTGCCGGGATCCTGGATATATAAGGTCGTGTCTCTTGAAACCCTACGCTCAGTTCCCAGTTCGAGTCCTTCTCGCTCAGTCTCGCTCTCAATTCCATCCAACGCTGGTCGTTGGTATATTATATTTCTTTCTGGTCAAAGGTAAAGTAACGCGAATTGATATCCAGGATACGTCGTGATTTGACATTATTTCATGGTACATTCCCAGATCTTCGTGTTCAGACAAAGCAAATTCGTCAACTTTGCCTTCATTCCACTCGATTATTCATCTATTCCGATGTACTTTCATCCTCGTCGTTCCGACACTGCCGGTTGCTTTCCCTTCAAAGTCTTTTTCGTTCTCATACTCGGACTCGTTTCCTTCGTGTGCATTGCTGCTCTGCCCATTGTCAGCACAGTGAGTTATATTGATTTGCATTCTGGCATCTCGCTCTGTCTCTGACTCCCACGATAATCTATAGGAACTTGACGAATCACACCCTCATCTGGCCCGCAGGGCTATATCCTGGGATGTCGAAGTCACATACAAGGACCGCGACGTGCCGCCCCACTTACGCCAAGAGAACTTAGGGACAATCCGACACCATATTGAAGATGGAATCCGCTCTCAACTATCACGATATGACATAATACGAAAAATCAAATTTGCGAGCAACGGAATTCCGGAATTTGTGAACGACATGATTATGTTCGACATCACTTGGAAATCTGTCGTGGAGGTCCAAGGTGGACCGCGCACGACCGGAGGATATATCCACTTTGTGGGGAATAAGAGCCCGACTATGTATCGTGTGGCAGTACGCGCGCCTATTCATTGGCAAGCGAACGTTATGTTCGTAGGCGAACGCGTCGGGTTTCCGAAGGTAGTAACAAATTTTGTCAAGAATGAGGTGGAAAAAGCGATTCGCGATAATATAGCCCAATGCAAAGCTGACACCGTGCAGAGTGTGTCTTTCCCTGGACAATGGCTTAGCAGCTATGATAAAGAATTGAAGATGCATTTTCATATCGATTGGAATGATGAGACCCGGAGTACAGGGTACGTGGAGCGTACGGCGAAAGAACAGCCGTATGTGGTGCATTTGAATGGAGTTTTTGTGCCTATAGCCGCAGACGGAAGTGCAAGCACCAGCGCCAGTCGCATCCCACAGATCAACGTTATTGAAGTATGTCAGACAGTCATAATTTGATTCTTTGCCTTATATTGACGTTTAATAGGCATCACCTCCAATTCCGGGACAGTGCATGTTCCCTCAATTTGAACATCAAAGGAGGACTTTGGGATAAACAAACGATTGGAGGTTGGGAACTTGAAGGTTTGGAATTGAAGATCATGTCTTACTATCTTTCATTCCTTTCTTTGGTGTGGTTGGCGTTGATGGTCTGTGTTGGTGTCAGGGCCCAGTTCTGTTACCATACGAAGTTCTGTTTGATACGAATTACTTGTGTCGTTGTGACTTTCTCTGATCTTCCTTTCTTAGAATTTATCATACATTCGTACCAGACAACGTAAAATTGTTGACTTTTGCGCTTTCAGTAGAGTGTCTGTGAAGGTTTGCGAAAATGTAATTTCGTAACTTGAACCTGTGCTCTCTTAAATTCACCCTCACCCTTTCATTGTTCCACCACGGATTGACCCATCCTGCCTTTTATGGACCAGATTTCGATAAAAACGACGTTAGACGTCGATTGCAACATTATTCAATTATGCTCTTGGGTTTTTCCGGGATCCGGACCGGCTTGCAGCTTACCTTGATCTCTTTCGGCTGCTCTGGCCCGCTTCATAAGATCACCTCCACCATCCAAAAGCATTTCCCAGCACCAGTCCATGCGCCGTCACTTTCGCCGAGAAAACCTTCCTACCGTTCTTTGCTCAAGGTCGAGTGAATTTCAACGCGTAACGCGTGACGTCTCTCTCTATGGGTATCCTGGGAGGGTTTGAGTTCGCGGTCTGAGTCTTTTGGATGGTAGTTTTGCGTCGACTTCGTGTGGGAGAGTTCAAGGTTATCTGCACACTGTTGTTTAGATTGCGGATACTTCATTCTGTATGTTGGCCTGCATACCAGGGATTTCTGACTGATTTCTGACACTGACTCAGGCCTGTCCTTCCTAGTTTATTCCTTCGCGACATGTGCACATTGAAAAAAAATAATCAGACGTGGCCTCAGACTGAGCTGCGCTCCCTGCTCATGTCCGGTCAATGCGGTCATCGATATCAACTGTGCGGTGCCACCTTCAATCAATGGTACACAGGTGACAGAAGTACTTACTTTGATTACAGGTTCCGATTCACACCTTTATCTCTCGTCGCTTCCGGAACAGGCAAACCCGCGCAGTGCTAAATGCGGTATTGTTATATTGCAACAACTCTTCCAACTCTTCAAACTCCGGTTGCCGTTGCAATACGGAGTTTCTCGAAAAGATGGAGGGGTAAGAGGCAAAGCCCAAGGATTTGAAAGGACCCGGGTCAGCCGAACGAGCTATGTTACCGGAAGAGGCTGGACGAAGGACGAAACAGATGTCACCTCCGGCAGTCCTGTCGTTTGTGCACTAATGATGGTTTTGGCTTCCGGAAATAGAATAGATTAGGAACATACAACAGACACTTTCTTTGTTCCCAGGTTGTGGCATATGAGGACGGAAAGAGACGAATCTTATAGGATGCCCAAAATAGCGTGGTAGAGCGTGATGGCTTATCGTATCTGTATCTGATAGTCACCAGATGGTGCCGGTGCTTAGAATTGTGTTTCTGTCATAAAGTTAGCTGTCTACCATCTACTAGTGCCAATGGCATTCTTGGGTTACTCCAAGTTAGTGCTGTAGGTTTCTCTTTGTACCTCGTACCTTAACAACCAAGGCATATTCTGCAGCAGCGCTCTCGTGCCCTTACGACGATGAGCACCGCGGCTGCTCTTTCGCAGCTGTATGCGCTCAAGATGCTGCCTATCCCTGAAAGTGAAGAAACGACGTTGGAACTAGATGAGCTTGGGAGAGCGATATCGAAGCACACCCATAGTAGTGATGAGGAGAAGTCTCAGGCTCCTTCTAGTCAAAGTGAGTTTCTGAGAACCTGCTTTTCACATACCATGTAACCGAAACTTTGCAGCGGAAAGTCAAATTCACGTACGTGACAAGTCCGAATTGCCTTGTAACCTTAGTTTGAACAAAAATAACATCTATTCGGCTCAGCAAGACTACTTTGATGATCCAAATCTTGACCTCGACGTCGACAGTGACTTTGCATTCGAAGACGAAAGCCCTTATCCAGAGGCAAGGATTCGCTCCTATACTCGATATCCATTATTCATTGCGAGATAGGTGCGCTGCGCGGTCTCTAACACGGATGACCCTCTCATGCCGGTTTCGACTCTTCGCGCCTGGGTTCTTGGTCTTACGTGGTCGCTCATTGTACCAGGCATCAACCAATTCTTCTTCTTTCGTTATCCCTCCGTCGAGGTCACCGGAATTGTCGCCCAACTCATCACATACCCAATAGGACGCGCGGCCGCCGCATATCTTCCATGTTGGAACTTTTTTGGACTTAAACTCAATCCAGGACCGTTTACGATAAAGGAGCATGTGCTGATAACAGTGAGTAGTGCATAAGGCTTAGCATGCGATACATGGAACTACTAAAGACGATGTGATACAGATCATGGTTCGTGTTCAGTCGAATTGTCGCATTCGAAAAAGGCCTGAATCCTGTATTCTCCTTGATCGTTGATCTGTAGGCAACTGTGGGTCAAACATCAGCATATGGTACAGATATCATCGCTGTGCAGCGGGTTTTTTACAGTCAGAATTATAGCTTTCTCTGTACGTTGCCCTTTTCACATGCTTTTCATCGGCCTTACCGCCTTCGCAGACCAATGGTTCCTGACCATCTCTACACAACTCATCGGCTTCTCCATTGGTGGTATCTCACGACATATTCTTGTCGAACCTCCGTCAATGATTTGGCCGACAAATCTTGTCACCTGTGCACTATTCAATGTATATTGTATTTTTCATACGTACTTTTTTTCGCTTTCCTTCACTAATACCGCCTCTGGAAGACCCTGCACTCGGAACATTATGCTGGTATGGGAAACAGGGGGGGTCTCAGTCGGGAAAGGTACTTTTGGCTTGCTTTCACAGCGTCGTTTGTCTGGTGTAAGTTTAAGATTGTGATAACTTTTTTGTGTCCTCAAACCTCTCTGTTAGATTTTTTCCCTGGGTATCTATGTGAGAACGTCGTCGGATCCTAATATCCCGGACGCTCACATCACAACAGTTCAAGCTCTATCCTATTTTTCGTGGGTCACCTGGATATGGCCTCAAAGCCCAAGTATATTGAAAGTTACCACTCCTTGGAGCTGCAAATTTATGTAATTTTGATGTTTAGCCGTTGCTCAGCTTTTCGGATATGTAAATGGACTGGTGAGCTGAAGAACCTTGTTTCATTTGGACACACCTTGACTAATCTTTCATTTTGACAGGGATTTTCAGTCCTAACTTTTGACTGGTCACAGATTGCGTGCGTCTATGGCCTGCTTGGTTCTAGATATACTGAACCCAAAAAAACAGCTACATTGGTTCTCCTCTTGCTACACCATGTGAGGTAGTCAGCATGAACCTTGAGCTCTTCTCACCTTTGATTAGGGTGGGCACAAGCCAACGTTATTTCTGGTTTCTTACTGTTCATATGTGCGTATATCTATCTTTGTTTGAGAGATGTCTGAGTCCACTCTCTCAATACTACGTTGCTACTTCCACAGGGCTCGTCGTCCCAATATTACATGTATGTTGTATCTTGTCCAGATGGGCCGATGAAAACTCATCGCTGAGGTGCAGTTCAAGAATGTGTGGTATGGATTGCATATGCCGTATGGTGTTTTCTTCCTTCGTGAGTTCCGAGTTCACCTTTCCTTCTGAAGGATTCTGTCACGCTCAGCGTTCGATAACACAATGCAAACATACGACGTGCTTCGCATTCTGAACCCTGATTCCACGTTCAATGCGACAAAGTACGATGAATATAGTCCTTTGTATCTTTCGTGAGCATCATTTATGTGCTTGTTTGCTTAGTGCTCACGTTGCCGTGGTGTTTATAGAACCGGATTTGTATTCTCTTACGGGTACCGTCTATCCTTTCCATCCCTTCTATCTCCTGTGTATTGATATCAGCAACTTTTGGACATCAGGCTCTCTTTCGCAGCTATCACATGTAAGCCAAATGAGGGATTTCCCTCTAGTTTTGGCTCTTATCTCTTTCATTTTACAGCCACATTATCCCACTCGTTCTTGTTTTTTCGAAAACAAATATGGGTACACGCGCGACGGTCGATCAGTGAACAAAGAGATATTCATTCGCGGCTCATGTCGCAATACCCACCGGGTATGTAATATTTTTAACCTTCTGTAACTCCTGTTCATCCCATCCCCGTCTGGTAGTTCCTGAATGGTGGTATCTTATCATTTTCATTGTATCATTTCTCCTGGGTGTTCTGAGCATCGAGCTATGGCCGACGTCCGTATTCTCGTCCTCATCCTTGTTGTAAGATCTCATGGATTCTTTTTGTCATTCAGTCAGATGCCTGTATGGGCGTTCTTTCTTGCACTGATAATAGGTTTGCGACTCTTCTATGTTGAACGGGATCATGGTGGACTGACCGCCCTTCTACCTATTATGTAGCGTTCACATATGTCATTCCCGTTGGAATGATCCAAGCCATTACAAACCAGCAAGTTGCGTTGAAGTACGTGGGGGAACGTCGATATGTTGTGCCATTTCTGATATCACTGAGTTAGTGTCATTTCAGAACTGGTAATCGGGTAGGTATTTTTTCACCCTTGTTTCTGTCTCGAGCTTATTTCTACCGGTTAAGATATGCCCTTCCTGGCCGGCCTATCGCGACAATGATGTTCAAGACGTGGGGGTACAATGTACGCAGTGGCTCGATAACCGTTTCCGATGTGTTTCTGAAGAATGGCAAATCACAGAGCATGTCACAAGCATTGACTTTCACATCGGACCTGAAGTTGGCGCATTACATGAAAATTCCCCCGCGGCCGATGTTCTTCGCCCAGGTCAGTTCCCTGAAGTTCATGGGTATCCATTCTCCTCTAAATTCGAGACAGGTAATCTGCAGTATGTGTGCAGCGACCGCGCAACTAGGCGTTCAGACATGGTTATTTGACCATGTTTCGTAAGTTCCTACTCCTTACATGATTGTAGGTACTCACTTATGTCGTCAGAGACATATGCCAGCCAGGGCAATTGGACAGGTTTACCTGTCAGAATACGGAGGTGTTTGGTGTTGCAAGCATTATCGCGAGTATTTCAGGGACTCTCCCTGCTAACTTCTTAGTTGGTGATGATATTTTTAGTGGGGTGAGTGCTAATTCCGGCCTCTGCCCGGTACCGGTGTAATTAAATTATTGGCAGGCGCTATCGGACCAAATCGAATGTTCTCACAGGGCATGTATTCGTGAGCTGGTCCAACCTCCTTCAGCTTGAAACAGGTGCTGATCCGATGTTGTCTTTCATAGCCGTAAGGATCAATATTATTAATGATGAGCGTGGCACAAGAAGCTGAGGGGCTCCATTAGCCCTCTTGTACTTCTTCCTAATCGGAGCTCTCGCACCCATAATATCATGGCTCATTGACAAGAAATACCCGAATTCCTTCTTTAAATATGTCAAGTGAGTGCGCCTTGGTTCATGCGACGGCCATGGCTTATTAACTAACAAATATGACCTACAGTTTGTGGGTACGTCTACGCTCATCTTGGCATTTACTGACCGCGGCCCTGTCGATTTTTCGTTCAACAGTCCGGTGATATTTAACGGGACCCAGTTACTTCCTCCTGCGACAGGAATTAACTATGTACCCTGGGCGTGAGTTATAATCGAATCATGTAAGACATATTTTGGACGGTCATGATCAATTAGTATTGTGGGCTTCATCTTCCAATATCTTATACGAAGGTTAGTATCGATGATGCGCCATTTCTAAGTATGAACGGCGGATTGATCCTTGTCCTTTGCTCTTTCCTAGACGAAACTTCCCTTGGTGGACAAAGTATAATTGTGAGTGGTTTTACCCAGGAAGTGGCGGTCACATTTTTCACATTCTTTCTCAAGATGTACTATCTGCTGCGTTGGATTCTGGGTTGGCAATCTCCGTCATTATAATATACTTCGCGTACGTTTCTAGTCTATACATGTTACATGAAAGTCTCATTCATCGATTATCTAAACAGATTGCAATATCCCAAGAACGGCACAGTAAGTGATTTCTGATCATATGAATGAATGAAATCATGTATTCGCGTAGATTGGGAAAAACACGATATTATCATGGTGGGGTAACACAGTGAGTGTTTGGATTTTCTCTCTGAATTCTTGCTAAACTATTATGATGGTTTTCAAAGGTATCCTTTACTGGTGCAGACGGGCGGGGGGTCCCTGTCATACAGCTACCTGTCGGGGAAGTTTTTGGGTCAGTTAAATTCCAGTCTCCTTCAAAGCTCCTAATTGGAATCCGTTACAGCCCAAAAAATTGACGAACAAGCGGGGTAATGACAAATTATCTGTATCATATCTCTAGACTTGCTCAAGCGCGAATTGGGTGTGCTTCCAATGATTTTAATGTTTTACGTATCTCTGCTCTTGCTTTGATTTTACTCCAACACCTATATATATGCTGTACAGTATTAGTCGCGCTTTTATTCAGGTTGTTTAGATCCTAGACTAAGAAGTTGAATCCCGACGCGCGCCATAATATGGCACGTGAACCGTGATATGTCGTTTTCGTTCCATAATTTATTTGAGCCTCCAAATTTCAAAGCTTCATCAGATCGTTGCACTTGAAAAGGCAGGTAATTTTCTTCACTAGATGGTGTATAGTATTCAAAGACTCGTTAACATTCCTCAGCCGTTGAATATTTGAATATTCAAGCCACGTTGGTTGCATTGGCTGTACTAGGCCTCAACGTTCAGCCTACAAATTTCCAGTTCTCATCGTAGACCGTGAAGAAGCTGAACCGGACTCTTAACTGAGATCGCACGGTTACACCGGTTTAGAGATACCGCGTTGACGGGTTACCACTTTACTGGAACTTCACATACGTCCCTCAATAATTGGATTCGGGACTTCGGTATTTCTACCGCCAGCTGCAGAGCTCATTTGCTTCGAAGAACCGGCTCACTGAACCGCGAATCCTGGATTCTTCAAATCCTCATTCCACGACGACTTTTGGTGTCATAAAATATTCATCGCCACGTCAGCCTCCAATCTCACATGTCCTTCCCTCTAATCAGCGATGCTGCTGGTGATCCAGATTCACCCATTCGCGCTGTCGTGACTCCTTCTCAATCGGCGTATTTCGCTGGCGAAACCCTCTCTGTTACCATCACATTTACCAACACTCGTACGTATTCTCCAGAGGGAGAAGCAGGTCCTTCCTCCAGAGCTGACCCTTTGCCTCGCTCGTCTCGTACACACAAGAGGGCGTCTCATTCAGTCAGCTCAGCACCTATAGCTCGACCTCCGACTTCATCCGCTGGTCTGTACAGGCCAAGAACACCGACGACTGCTGCAGTCCCAGGATCTCCTGCACCAAGTCGTCAAACTTCGCTGGGACAGGAAACCGGTACACGTATCAAGAGACGAGGTTTAATTGGAAAGAGGCTGGGGGCGGAAGGGAAAGACAAGGCCGTGCCGGATTTGGTCGAACAGAGGCGGATGAAAATGTCGTCGAAATCGCTCTCATTAAACCTTGGTTTTTGCCAAGATGAAACTGAAATCGCAACTGGTCTAAATGATAATGAAGAGTTGGCAAAACGGACTTCCCAAATGCAACGGTCGCTTACCGCAGATGCGCATCTTTTACGTGCGTGAATCATCTTTCTTTTGTCGATCCTCAAACTGACTATACAAAAGTATCATCTCCAAAAATTCCTTCCCCATTAGCACGCTCAGAAACACTTCCGTTGTCATCTAAGCATCCTCATGCTAGGAAACAATCACTGATGGATGGAACTCAGCTTCCATATTCTCCTCCGTCTATTTATGGTAGCGATACTTCAACCTCTCCAACCTCGTTGATCAGTGCTACAAGCACTACAAGCACCGCTAATACGTTGATTTCTGCCCCCGCATCGACTGACCCATCCACGCCTTCTGCTTCTACGTCGTCGTTTTCACTCGCACTAGATCCAATATCAGAAACGTCACCCGTGGTACCTGCACATCCTTACCTCTCTCCATCTGTGCCTGCTACCGCTTCCGCCTCTGGACTTGGTCCAGCTTTATCCTCCCCCTCGATATCTGTAGAAGCACCTTCTCCACCCTCTGCCTCGATCAGGCAGCATTCATACCCGCCATTTCCTTCTTCAAAGCCAACTTCTACTCGACAACTCCACCGACCGCCAAACCTTGGTATCGGAAAACCGTCTTCACGCATGTTTCTCAATTTCAGCGAAACCAATGCCGAACTCATACTATATTCATACGCCCAGTTGAAAGGAACAGTGACATTAACTCCAATACCCTCAAACACAGTCCCCATTTCTTCTTCCAACCGAGCATTTCCTTTATCACCGTCGCACTCCACGCCGCATCTGTCGCCTGCTCTCCCAGCGCCACTTTCAGCGGCTCAAATAGAACAACAAAAGGCCCAAACTCTAGCTGCTTTAAGACAAGCTTTACTCAAGGGAAGTGCTACAGCTGTTGGTGGAGGTAGTATGGACATTACATCCAGAACACATAGTCGGACACCCAGCGTTAGCGGAACCGCAAGTCTAGGAGGTGGACTTGGCTCGGGATCTTGGGGATCTTTCGGTGGAAATGCCAGTGCTGGTCTTGTATCAGCGTATGGACCACTTAGCGCGAAACCTTCACTGGGAACGATTAACTCTGGCTCAACAGAGGGACCTTCTTCTCCTACATCTGCTTCTGTCAGACGGTCTCATAGTCGAGCATCATCTTTCTCATCTGGTTTGCTTTCCATTTTTGGGTCTCCGTTCGGTTTGGGAGGAGGTTCCGGGCCGGTGTCAGCTCCTCCCATAACTCGTCCCAGCAATCTAGCTGCGAGTGCTAGTGTGCCGAATGTCGCTCACTCATATGGTGAGCAGCCTCAACAACAGGTTCAACTCCCTGCGCGAAATCGTACCGCTTCTGCTAGTGTGGTGCCTTCTGTTTCTTCTGGCTGGCCTTCAGTGGCGTCTCCTTTAAATCAACAAGCACCAGTTTCGGCTGGACTTGACCAACCTGCATCATTCACTTCATTTTCTGCACTGTCTTCTCCAGGTTTGGGCCCAGGATCGGGGTCGAGATTAGGGCTTGGTTTGGGGTGGTCGTTGGGACTGGGTCAATCAACGGAGGAAGTTGACCCGGAGTTGCCAATGCCCACGTTTGAAGCTCCATCGACGATGTTGGCAGTTGATATGTGTCTGGAACCGGGCGAGAGTAAGAGCTGTGCGTCGTCTCTTTTCTTTGGTCGAGGTGCAAAATTCCGATTTGTTTTGCATTAGATCAATACTCTATCCTCCTCCCTGCGAATCTCCCACCAACTTTTCGTGGTCGGACGCTGAGGTTTGCTTATGAGCTCGTTGTGGGTATATGTCGTGCGGGACCTGGTAATAACTTTGTTCCGTCAGAGAAGGGTTCTGGGCCTGGAGGGAGTGTGAGTAAAGTCATGAAAGTGCCTATCAGGGTGTATACGAATGTTGTTGGTATGTCTTCATGTCTTTTTTCGTTGATTCGAGACTAGAACTACTCTAGTTGGCCGACCCCCGACGCCGTATGACCTTCTCTGGCCAGTTAACAAGCGCCGTTCGACTCTTGTTTTAGGACACCGGCGTGGTGGAAGGCTTTCATCCAGCGCAAAGGAGTCTAGCGATAAGGACGACCCTTATGTCGGCAAGGTTGTCGAAATAGAGCCTAGTTCTTTAGTGAAGTCTCCCCAAAATAAACTGCCAACACTTATCAATTCCTCTGGTTTGTGGTTACCTCAGCTTTCGGGTTGCAGAAACTCATGAAAAGGACTGTTTATAGATTCATATTCCTCTCTGTCAGGAAGCACGCAAGCTTCTGGATCGTTGAACGAACTGAAAGAATATGCGAAGCGACTTGTGGCTGAGTTACCTGAACCCTCTCAACCCGGGTTTGAAGTGCCATCTCCACTGGAACTTTCTGATGTTTCCGTATCCTCAACTGAAAGACCACTCTCAACCCTTTTCGAGGAGGACGCAGGAGAAGAGATCAGGAAAACGAACGGGCATGGAAATGGACACACGGAAAACCCTGTTCATGTACTTGCGTTCAAGGAGAAGGAGCGAATAGCTAAGATGAGGCAGAGGGAGGAGAGTGATGATCCTATTCCTGTTGGAGGATGCGGTGAGGCTGTAGAGATTTTGACTCGGAATCCGAAGAAGGGTGAGTTGTATTTCTGGATTTACAATCAAATGCTGTTTTGTTTTTTTCTTACATCGGTGGTTGCGTCGACAGTCTCGTATGATGTCAACAAAGATGGTGTCAAAGTTGCTGTGCTGACATTCATTAAATCTGCCTTTCGTCTTGGAGAGACTATCCACGGGGTGGTCGAGCTAAATGAGAGACAGGGCCGAGCAAGAGTTGTTCAAGTAAGTGTCGACGCTTTCATTTCCTTTCGGAAATTATCTAATTTATTTACCACGTAGCTGTCTGCTCAGCTTGAAACGCACGAATCTCTCCCATATCCAATATCCACTACACCCAATACCGCTGCCGCCACCCGTCAACTCAAACGCGTACATGTGGAGCACCATTCAAGTTTTGTGTTATCGACGCTTCGAACAACATTTGCGCTTGACATACCCTCCGATGCCAGTCCCGCATTCCAGATCAGGGTTGGAGATCAACCTTTGCATACGGACACCATAACGCATCCCAAAATCAAATTTGACGGTGGACTTGAATGGAAAGTCCGACTGTGTCTCCTGGTTGCTGTCGCCAAGGAGAATTCGGACAGTGGAACGGAAGGCGTTCGGTTCAAGAGCTTAGTGAGGGACGGTCCTAGAGGAGAATGGGGCTCGGCGTGGAAGGCACCGATTGGTGCTGCTCCCAGCGAGAAACCAACGTCTGCTAGTTCATCCACTGCTCAGTTGTCACCTCGGCAGCAACAGCCGGGTGTCGTCAAATCCTGGACTTCATTCATCACTGCGTCGTTCCTTGGTGCAGCAGAGGGGGGTTATCATGACGGGGATGAGTTATCTGACTATTCTTCGGATCCAAATGATGATGAGGTTGGGTACGAGGGAAATCATACTTCGTATGATGGGATAAAGCCCGATCGAGCTGGCGGAGTTGGGACTGGGGTAAACTTTGGTGGAGGAAGGGAAGTGAGCTGGCAGGAGATCAAGCTCGAGACAGTCGAGTGTGAGGTTCCAGTGAGTGTATGGCCAGGGAATACTGCATTCAAGCCGGTGGATGTAGTGTTCGACGTTTAAAATATTTGTTTCGATGACTGTTGGTTTATTTACTTGTTTAGTTTTTTTGTCGAGCTTGTTTATGTTTGTAGTACATCTGGACATACTTGTAGAGAGTACATTGCTTCTGGAATATGGTGGATTATACCAGATTATACCTGCGGTAGGCGTCCTCCAAGAATGGAAATTCAAATTTGACCGGACGGGCCGTCGTGTCAACGTGGGAGTATTACACCTTGGTGTTATAAACAACGATGAGCGCGATAGGTCCCACACTTCCACCTCATCTACAACACCTTTATCAACGCGCCGAAGAGCCCAATAATCCGGATGAAGACGAATCGGAAGATGACTATACCCCTGCGCTACCGCCTGACATGATTCCTTCCACTTCGTCGAAACCTGCTGCTTCACCTGTCTCCTCTAAGTCATCTGCGACCTCCAAGCCCTACTCAAGAACATCACTTGCTGTATCATATAATCTGAACTCTGACGATGATGATGATGACATTGGACCAAGGCCACTACCTTCTAATGCGGCTTTGCCAACTGTTGACCCTGTAGCAGAGTTCATTGCAAAGGAAGAACGGAGAAAGGAACGGATTAGAGAAGAAGAAGAAGAAAAGAAAAAAGGACCAAAGCGAGAAGAATGGATGTTGGTCCCGCCCAGTAAAGGGGACCTACTAGCAAGTGAGTGTTCTAAACATAGTTGAATGCATTTGCAGAGGTTGACTCTTGCGGATACGAATAGACCTTGATCCTTCGAAATTAACAAGACCGCGGCAATTCGCTCGTACAACGCCTGCCTCCGCTTCCAATAGCAAATCTTCCGGAGTAGGCAATCTATGGACTGAAACACCTGCTGAGCGCCAACAACGTCTTGCCGACGAAGTCATGGGCAAGAAGCGGCCAGCGACAAGGGTCGCGGCAGAGGAAGAAAGTTCAGAGAGCAAGAGACGAAAATTGGCAGAGGAAGATGTGCGGAAAGGAGTACAAGAGCATACGCGGAAAATGAGAGGCGCTGCGTTGATTGAATCGCATATTGAGAAAGAATCGGACGAAAGGAGAGGAAAAGGAGAAAAATTAGGCGCAGAGGACGAAAAGGCCCTTGGGATTTGGGATCATGGTCGTGATATGGCAGTGTCGGGGCGGATAATGGATGATTCAAAGCGGAATAAGATGATTAGAGATGCCAAGAGCTTGGGTGATCGTTTTGGTAGTGGGAATAGCGGCGGGTTTTTGTGATCGACAAATCAACACATCTCAACGCCTTTCTCTGTCGGCTTATGTCGGATTGTCTCTCGTGACAGCCATACGCATGGAAATTAATAGTATGTATGTGGATGTGATACTCATTATACCAGCGTTCTGTCCGATGCATAAGCGCCTAAGCCCACATCCGAACGCGTTGATGGGACCAAACTCTATCGATTGGACAGGCCGGAAGGTACATCCATGGTTCTTTATCATATTGTTTTGTATGCGCTCAAGCTCCATCGACCACTTTGGATCGAAATTTTCTCCGTACACAACGGCCAGGTCATTGATATTGTCCATTGCTCTCCGGCTCTGACCTTCCTGGATTATCAAAACGGTCTCAAAATTCTTCCAAACGGCTGGTTGGAAGAGCACAGGATTCCGTTTGGGAGAAGACGGTATAATGATCACCTTCCTTCAAGACATTGGCGGTATACCTCCCTACCGATCGTTAAAAATACTATCCCTCTGCTAATACTTCCTTAGAAACGTTGGTGATATCTCCAAGTCAGTTCACTGCATTGACGGGAACTTCACCGCTCATCCTGACAAGCAGTCCGTCTTTCGGATTAGCTTTGTAAAATATCGTTTTGAGAGTGTGGTTTCAGCGACATCTCCGGTACTAGGAAGGGACCTTCGAATTTTCCGCTCTTGCTGAGCCAGATGGTATATGGATCTAGTCAAGTTTCATTCGTTATTGTTAATGTCTTCGGCACCAAATGCCTGTATCATCACTTCAACTCACACCACAGCCTATCACTGAGGCTTCACTCTCCGCCTTTCCCGCATTGTCGTCGTTACAGGATGTAACAACGGGTACACTATTGTTTGCAAACGTATATGGTATCGCGCCAAGCCAGGCTAAGGTATAAAAACCTCGGTGAAGCAATGAGTTTTCTCACTGAGCTGGCCTCATTCAACCTCGTGTACTACAACATCAACTCTCAGCTTGATTCTCTTACACTACTTCTCTAGAGTCATCGATATCTAACGCCTGACTTTACGACTTTACACTGAATTCAATAACGAAAATGTTCAGCCCAATCACGAAATTTGCCTTTGCTTTGACCTTTGTATCGGGTCTCGCACTTGTTGCTGTCCCATCAAACGCTTCACCAATTAATTCTACTCTAATAGCAAGATCGAACACTGGCGACGGTATGCGCTCTTTTTTGTCTGTTATGTTATTCAACAATCTCATATCATAATCCATAACAGGCACGTTCTATGCTCCTGGTAAAGTTCATTCATTGGTTATGCCAATTTTATCCGTATTACCTGCTCACTAAATGACTTTTCGAAGGAATGGGTGCTTGTGGTATCACGAACAGTGCCAGTGACTTGATAGCAGCAATGGCCGAGGCAACATTCGACAGCTACCCGTAAGTCGTCTTGGAGAGCTTTGTCTCTTTCTTGCTCGAGGTGCAATTGACACTACGTGCTATACAGAGGTGCAACAGGAAACCCGAACAACAACCCAATTTGTAACAAGAAAGTACAGGCGACCTGTGAGTCCTCACTATTAATCCTTCCATCGTCGTTCCGTTAACTTACATCGCATCCCTCTTACAGACCAAGGGAAATCTGTGACCGTAACAATCACCGACAGATGCGCTGGGTGTGCTGGAGAGTTTGATCTTGATTTCTCTCCCGCTGCCTTCGATCAACTCGCAGATGAAAGTGTAGGACGGATTCATGGAATGACTTGGGACTATGTTTAGATTAGTGTTGAGTGCTGTGCTTGGGTACTAGGGCGTTTAAGTCGTAGCTGAATGGGTCATTGGGACGCCGTATAAGATAAATATAAATGTACTTGGAGTGTGTAGTGGAGTTTGATCAACATGAGAAATTAGTGTTTTGTGGTCTTTGAATTTTTTGTGGACTGGTTACTGCAGCTTTTCTTGCGGTATAACTTTCGCCTCGTCAGTTCTTTGTGCATATGATCAAAAGCTGAACCTTTGGATTTATACCTCTCGATTGCACGCACGTCTTAAATCTATTCCGATACCCCACCGCACGGCCGAGGAAGGCTATATCGAGCAGCATACATTTTTGGTCTTTCCATAACGCCAACATCACAATGCGGTAGATGCGCAGCTTGATT
Organism: Lentinula lateritia; assembly: GCA_028011325.1. Taxonomy (NCBI): domain Eukaryota; kingdom Fungi; phylum Basidiomycota; class Agaricomycetes; order Agaricales; family Omphalotaceae; genus Lentinula; species Lentinula lateritia. Next base: position 82,409 of record JANVFT010000101.1, on the reverse strand, counting down.
ACACAGTAATGTAACGACAACACCCATAAAGGCATTATGAGTTTACATACTGGTACTAGTGACCAAAAAATGGGTCTGCTTTATAAAAGGGTGCTTTTGAGTTCCCCACTTCAAGCTCACTCACTACCAATAGTATTTTCTATTCTCAAGCTTCTCCTACCGACAAATGTTTTTGGATCTTCAACGTCCCTACATCGCTATTATCGGACTTATCCTGTTATTGACCAAGTCCGTCTATGGTCAAGTCAGCAATGGTACTGGTCTAGGCGAGTGGCGTGAACGTACTGTTAGCAACAAATTGTATGATTGTACTGACTCAAAATTTACAGCTACAATCATCTACACAGGTCCTGGCCCTGTAAATGGCGCATGCGGGATTGAATACGGACCAGACGACTTGGTCGCAGGAGTTCCTACTAGTGTATTCAACTCGTATGTCGTGCACGGCTTTCTACTCAGCTTGAACCTGAACTTGACTTGACATACCATTCAGAGGGGAGGTTTGCTCCAAAACGGTAGCAGTAACGTGTAAGCTCTTTGATTACAACTTCCGTATTTTTGGCATTCCTTTCTTACATCCTGGCAATATTGTCCTTGATTTAAGATCAAGGAAAGTCTGGCCAATTCCAGGTTGTCGATAGTTGCTCTTCGTGTAACGTTTCTGACATCAGCCTCGCACCCGCGGCGTTCGCCGAGTTTTTGCCCGAAGAAGATGGGATAATGATGCAGGTCGATTGGGTGTTTGTAGATTAAACTCGGTTTACTTTTCCTCGAGAATGAAACCCAGGTATAATTGAATGTACAGATATATATGCCAGAGCCTACCTAGTCTAATGGTATTGTGGAGGCGGCTCATACCCCGTCCTTGACCGCATCTCCTCCATCTCTCTCCGTAAATTCTCCAGCTCCCCTCTTAGGTCGGAAGTAATATCCGACGAGCCAGCTTCTGAAGGACCTGAGGCGGGTTTCGAGCCTGTCCGAGTGTCTGCGGTCAGAGTGGTTTTTCGTGGAAGCGGTGCCGCTTCTGAACGAGGAGCATTATCGTCGCCACCATTATCAGTACGTAAACGCAGTGGCGCTCGGGATTGGTTCGTACTGGGATTGGGGATTGGAGGATATGTGATACCGTAAGGGATCGTATCACCCTCGGTTGACGGCGATTGAGTTGACGGAACTGTCTCAGCATGCACTAATGGATATAGGCTGGTATGACTATAGTCGGTATGCTGATTTGGAGCGTAAGTTTGACCCAGACTGACTGGCTCGATGTGATACTCATCCAAAGGTTCATGCAGGGACTTTCTTTGCTTCTTTGACTTGAAAATCATGGCAAAGGCACCCCGGGGTTTCTCATCCGAATGATATTCCCGAATGCCACGCCTTGAACGGTGACGACGATAAAGGAATCCAGCGATAGCAATCAATGCAACGACTGCAACGCCCCCTACCACGCCCCCTACAATCGCCCCGACGTGGGATTTGATTGAAGCACTCCCAAGAGAAGTGATAGTCTGCTTTTGGAGGCTATGTTACCGGATAATAATCAGCGGAATATAGCTGAAAAAGAGTCATCAGCGCTTACTTGAGGGCGAGCAGAGCGAACATGGCTCCTTGAGCAGGACTGCGCAAAGATAAAGATTTATTTTCAGCAAAATGAGCACGATTACTTTTGACAACGTTCACACCTAGCTGTACCCCCCTGGATGGTTCCGTCACTTGTGTTGTACGTGGTAGGGAAGGGGGCAAAATTCTTTAGATTCGCTGCACTAGAATGTACCATTGACACGAGTGAGTTTCTCGTGCTTGTGTCCGTTACCGTTCCGGCGGTGAAGAGAGTCCAATCTATACATAGAAGGATGAGATGTATTTGAGACAAATGAATTGTCATAAGGTCTTACGAGATTTCGCTGTATTAGCTTCATTGCTGTCGAATGGCAAACCAAATGACAGCGCTGGAGATATTTGGATGAGCACAATAGCCTCGAACAGTGTCGGAAGTCAAACACACCTGACGATGCTTCGCTAGCGTACCATGAAGTTTGCTCCTGGTAAATCTAAAAGGAGAAAAACAGATAATACGTAAATTGGCATATAATTGGTAAAATATTGGCCTAATACTCACACTGTCATCCACGAAATCAAAACCAAAGAGTTTGTCTGGGTAAAGATTGTATATCATAGCCCAAGAATTTGACGACCCGTACGTTGAAGATAGATGTCCGGAAGATCCTGCTATGTTTTGCCATTGAGAAACCAGAGAAGAAGCCTGGCTCTAGAACACGGTGATGTCAGAATGACAGTGGAGAAGAACTACACAGGACGTACGGAATAGGAATTGTAGTCGTCGGAATTGCCGAGTGTTTTGCTAATTTCCGCCATAGTGCGGATAGCGAGTATGCCTTTGATTGCTAGGTTAGTCATGTTGGCACTGCTCAGACCGTCGGCCGTGATGCTGTATAGCGGATTAGAACCAGGAACAAAAGAGAGCAAATACATTGACTTACTAGCCATTCGGCGTTAAGGGATTCTCGGAAATAAGTGTATCTGTCCATGTCTTGAGAGTAGAGTACTGCTCAAAGGAGAGAATGTGAAAATTATGAGCGGTTATACAAACCATCAACGCACGTATTGTGAAATCAACGTCCCATCGCCAGAAAACGTCGCGTAAGCCCACATCATGGAAATCATATCACTGATGCTTTCCATCGCGGAAAACACAGTTGGATTGGCATTTCCAGTGGCGACCGGGAAGGAAGTTCCGAGGTCTCCCGCGGCGAACGACTGAGAGTATAAACCAGATTGTTCTAATTGCATGAGTGGTTCAAGAAGATATCCAGCCCAAGATGCATTAAGGTAGAGGATGCCCGGGAACGACGCGTACATCGCTTCCACTGGGTTTGTGCGTCTGTATCATTAGATCAGTACGACGCAGCGGTCAGAGTAAAAACGAACGCACTGAGAATTTCCAGTGTCTTTCATGAAAAAGAGAATATCTGACGCGTTCAATTTGCCACTCGAGTCTGTGCCGACAGTGACTTCCAGGCCAGCCATGAGCTGTCTGGATGCCAAAGAAACGAGGTCGACATAATTGGAGGAAATCGCGTTTGCGTCCGACACAATCTTGCTATCTAGAGTCTTGGAACGTTCTAGGGCATTGGTGGCATCATTCATAAAATTCGCCATCTGAGGAATGCAAATTGCAACAAATGAAAACGTGGCAAACAATTAAGACGAAGATGGCATACCGCGGTTGCTACATCTGCATATTTAGTTAAGAAGTATGGATGTCTTGTTTGATTCCCAGCGGTGGTGGTATAGATGATATTTCCATTTCGAACCAGCCCAATGCCCCACACAAGCGGAGCCGATGTGGAGGAGATGGTTCCAAAATCCTTACAGAATGCGAAAACAGGCCAGTTACTGTGGTTGACCAGTTCAATATCAAACTCACAAACAGAATGAAAATCAGACACTAACTCGCTTATTTCACGGAAAGTTGTATCTTGAGAATTCGCAAGGCTACCATTGTTCAGAAATCGACTGCGAACCACGAGGTCCTCGCCGGTCTGAAAAGTTACACCAGAACCCTGGAGTAGATTGTTGTCAATTCCTGTAACTCTTCGCAACGAGGAAGTTTGGAATTCCTACCGAATTCGTCACATGGTACACCGTTCCATCTTCCGCCATGTCGTTGGTTTCGGTCATGAACTGGAAGGGAGAGCGTTGAGCTTGATGATAAGTTATGGAGTTGCTCGTCGTCGTGTTCCACTGCACGATGTTCGTAGTGCTGGATGAAGTCCATTCTGCGAAGGACAGTGTGAATTTGACCATAGCGGCGAAAAAGATTTCTAGCATACCACCACTGATATCTTCATATACTTGCAGCGAATGCGAGTTACCGTCTGTAGATGAGGCTTCGAAGTAGATGTAGGTGAAAGGAAAAGACTGAAGGGCCAAATCTGCAGGCTAGAGAATGAATTGAAGTTAGAAACTGCAGCCAAGACGCCAGATTGAAGCCATCGCACCTCAATCGGACTGAGGAAAGTAACGTTAATATCCATAGCTCCAGCCTGCAGAGAAAGAATAGAACGAGTAGGGGTGATTTGATAGTTCTGTAGCGTTACCGCCTTTGCGGTGGCATTGTTGGCAATAGTCAAACCTCCATCCTCAACAGCAGCTCCCAGCCATTCGTATAGTGTCCCATCTACTCGTAGCAGCCCGCTCCAACCCAAGGTCTAACGGGACGATATAAGCAAGATTTGGAGAACATGGCAGGAACGTACGTGGTTCGTCGTCCAAAAACTCGGCCATGTATTGATGCCACTCGTCGTGGATGTGTGGGAAAGGTATGACTGGAAATAAGGGGACCGGACAGCAAGAGGAATGGCGGCAGGTTGAATCGATTGGCATTGGGTCAACAGGAGATACGATGCAAACAGGAAAATCGAAAACATGGCTGGCTAATCCGAAAGTCAACCAGAGAAATGGACCAGCATCCACGGACGGGACGGGAAGTTTAGTTCAGCGTAAAGGGAAACAATGAAGGAGGGAAAAGGAATGTATAGCCACTTGATACATTGACATTGATCTTAATTATGAGTTTCATCACCCGCGCGCGCAGCCTGAAATTGTAAATCAATCCTCTTGCGATACAATTGGTTAAACCAGTTGAATAGTTTTAGTTGTTTACCATCGCCACTTCATTGCAGGATTATATGTTACAACAAGGACTTACGAGTAAACTGGTATGCCAGACCCACCAGAAGTATTCGAAAGGGTATGTGTCAAACACTCTTACAGGCCAATAACGTGACACGAATACTTTTTAATTATGCATTCGTCAAAGGTTTGGTATTTCACCTGCGTCCTACTTCGCAGCAACCATCAGGTGCAACGTGAATGAATCCCAAGATTGACACCTTTGCGATAATTGAAGAGAGAGAGAGTTGATTCAACCGCCGCAGGCCACCACTTCGGAGCCAAGAGCGGGGGAAACTATGTACTAAGTAACACCGAGTATCGTATAGTAATGAAAATGTATTGTGTAAACTGTGTTTGTTGGTTGTTACATCGTAACGGTTGTAGTAAGTTTGTGTGTAAGTATAGGTTAATGCGATGGTCAAAAAGTCTGGACAGCAGATATGAGTGGCTGAAACTAGTGAGTAGCGACGAGGTTGGAGACAGGAAGGAAACAGGCTTATACATAGTAACGGACCGTGCGGAGCTCAAGCGCTCGGCGCTGAGGACGCACTGTGGACACAGCAGGCTGCGTCACAACTCACGCAGCCGGATCACCTGCCATGGTTTGATTTTGCACAGTGTAAGATGACGAGACCTAGATGAAACAGATGTCTTTTGCGCAAAGGACTGAAAGTCCATTGGAGAGCAGGACGGCTTCCCTACTCCCGGAACCCGCCCACAGTCACCGATGATAGGCTGGGACTGAATGGAATTTACGGGGCCAACGACGTCAGGCATCGTCGGTATCTGCATAAAACATAGAGGTGATCTGGAAACTAGCGGCGCGGCTACTAGCGGTCAGTCAGGAAAGGGTCAAAAGAATCTGAAAAGCTGGTTGGGGTCTGTTGAGGTTGTCAAAATTTCGTCTGTTACACTTGTGACTTCATCGCCATTGTGAAGGGCCGCTTGGGTCGACTTTCAAATGCACCCTGCCCCGACCCTAAAGAATGCACTTTGCCATTTGCTCCTGATAAGCAAGATGCGACGACTCTCATGGTTATGATAAAAAGACCATCCTAAGTCTTTCGAATATGTATACTTATGCAGTTTATATGAGTCTACGATGATTTGATTGTAAGTAGACTTGATACCTGAAGCTTGCGTAGAGACTGTGTCCTTATTCAAAGCTCTCGAGATGAATTCGACCCTTGCGTTTCCACCGGAATTCGGAATATTGCCTTGGCGATGTGAAACCTTGCGCAGACTCAGGAAGACACATTAAGTGCCTTGGTGTGTTTCTCGAGTTATCATGAGTAATTTCGTACATGAAAGAAATCAAAGAACTGAGCACAGCGATAACTAAAGCGAATGGGCTGCAGAGGTAGGGCAACAAATTGTATATGTTGGAATGTAGTATGGTACAAATGAATAGATGGTCAGATGCGGGAATGTTAACGTGGGAACGCGCACAAATTGATAAACCGGCATTCACGCCTCTTGCATTCGCTCAACTCCGAGTACAAACTCCTGGATTCGTCGGCTTTCAGTCCCATTTTCTCGGACTTCCATCCTTTCTCTCCTTCGTTTCCTGACTCTTTATTCTTATTATAATCTGCGCTCTCCCAAAAGACATATTGTGTTGTTTCCTCGGCATCATTGACAAGAACCTTACAAGAATCCCAGTATTCAATAATCAGCCAAGTTCTGATTCGCACACCAAGGGACTTCTAACAGCGATACCTTTGGTTGTTCCCTCCTTCTACATATACTATTTTTCAAGCCGCAATTCCTCACAATGGGTGCCTGCCTATCTTCAGGAGGAGGAATGGACGTGAGCGACACCGACAAAGCTCTTCATCGTCAGGCGGAGAAAGAGCTGCGAGATGTGAGTACTAGGCGATTACCCGATCCCGGCCAACTGACCGAAAGAAATTTCAGCACAAAGCAAAGATGGCGCAACAAGTCAAGGTTACCGTCGTTCAAACAACGCGTAGCTTATTGTGTTTTGACAAGTTCTGTCTCCGATAGGTTCTTCTACTTGGCTCTGGTGATTCCGGGAAGTCGACGATCCTCAAGGTAGTTGTTCTGTGCTCTATCCGATTAGAGTAAACTCATTATTTCACTACAGCAAATGCGTCTAATTCATAAGGTCCCATTCTCTTCTCAGGAGATAGAATCATTCCGGCAACTCATCTTTGAAAACCTTACTCGCGGGATGAAATATGTTCTGGATGCTATGGAGGATATGGACTTGAAAGTTTCCGAGGAGAATCTACCCTTCATCGACCTCGTAGAGAATGCCACCGACATACGCGATGGAGAAGCCTTTCCACAAACTTATCATACTCCACTGGCGTCACTTTGGGCAGATTCGAATGTGCAACAGGCATGCGCACGGGGGAATGAAGCTGCATTGCCTGAGAAGTGAGTTGGTTTTGCCTAAGATCCAAGTTCTTCCGCTAGAATTGGCTGACCGATATGTATCTCCGTTCAGCTTATATTATTACTTCTCCGAACTTGACCGACTTTTCGAACCATCATATCAGCCTACGGAACAAGACATCATCCATGCTCGCGCCCGGACGATTGGTATCACGGAAACCACTTTCAATTTAAAGGATCACGAAATGCTTATGGTAGATGTGGGTGGGCAGAAGAGCGAGCGGAGAAAGTGGATACATTGCTTTCAAGACGTCACCAGTATCCTATTTTTGGTGAGCTTGAGTGGGTACGATCAGTGCTTAGTAGAGGATCGAGATGCAGTAAGTGCTTCATGTTTTATTGACAGCTTCACTCATCGTTTCCTAGAACCAAATGCAAGATGCGATGACCATCTGGGACTCGATATGTCACTCACAATGGTTCAAACAAACTTCTATCGTACGTCTACTGTCATTGTTGTTGCCAACTGATGCGGAAACTAGATGTCCTTCAGATTCTGTTTCTCAACAAGAACGATCTTTTTGAGAAGAAGATTCCACATTCAGATATCAAGAATTTCTTCCCGGTGCGTATTCATGTCGATTTCTGATCAACAATGTCGCCGCTGACATTTCTCATCAAGGATTACGACGGCGAATCTGGCGACGTGAAGTCAGGACGAGAGTACTTCAAGAAACGTTTCGGCAAGCTTGCGCAGAAGGCGGACAAGACTAAAGAGCGGGAGATATACATACAGTGCGTGCCTCCAGGTACCTCAATCGTTGTCTGATTCTTCAATCCCTTGTGAAGCACAACAACGGCCACGGACACGGCTTTGCTGAGAGTGGTTATGGCTGCAGTCGAAGGTCAGTATTTCAATATCCATTGTTCGATGATCCTTGCTTACTGTCAACTGATCACTCCTTTCATCTAGAGTGAGTCAATTTCTTTCGCCCTTCATTTTATTTCTGTCCAAGTACAGTCTTTGATATCCGCTGTTCCTCCATTTGTTCTGATCATACACTCAACCATCATCATCACAGCATTGTACTTCGAACAAATCTTGAAACCGCAGCACTCATTTAATTCATTGTTCAAATTTTCTTGCGCTACCTACTATCCTCATCTCTTGCTTTCATATATACTCTCATATCTTTCATCATATCTTGTCTTCTTGTTTGTGCTCTCTATCCTGCTGTACGCCGTTCCACCTGCGCATGCGTGCGTGGCTGTTCTGCCTTGAATGACTGTCATTGCGCCGTTATCGTATATTGGTTTTCTATTTCCTCAAGTCGGGTCTTCCGGGGATGGTTCCTGTCTGTCTATTACGAGCCAATTTTATCCTTTCTCTCCCTTTTCTCGTACGTGCAATTTCCATTTTGAACCAATCAATCTCATGGATTTTCTCCCTTGTTTTTTTTGCTCTCAATCAACGAATCATTCTCTGCCATGCTATCCGGTCCTTTGTCAACGTCTGGGTCTGCGTGGGATTCTTCTTGTCATTGTTAGTGCGATTGTGAGCAAAAACGTGAGCGTCGTCCTTCAGGTTTGCTGTTGTTCGACAGGTACTAACCCCTCGTTCTCGCTTCTAGATCCGGTCAATAATGCTCTAGATACAAATTTGAACCGGCGGGCCTGGTCGGCTAGGGACTGGGGGGGGGCGTCGTGTATTCTTGAATTTGGCTTGTTTTGAGTCGGTTGGACGATTGCTCTTGCTATGTGTCTTGCTTTTCCATGAAATCATCAACTTTTTACTCGTATTCTGCTATTTTTTAATTGGAACCTGAGCCGGAGGCTGGAGGGGGGAAGGAGGGCAACCGCAAAATTCGAATGATGGACTGTTGCAACAGAGGTTCGGGCTGGTTCGGGACGGTATCCGTTTTTAGTTATCATTTGTTACATATATCTTCCCGCAAATCGTGTCCGTGTTATCGCACTTACATATACATATGCAATACATATTGCACGCACTGTTGTGCAGCGAAATTTTGTTCTGGTCTTATTACCACGTACTGAGATTTCATATGTCCCAGATTCATCCAAGGCTTCTGCGCCAAGGGTAAGTCAATTGCCATGTAGGAGACGAAACCCTACGAAACCTCGCTAGAGGTTTGCCTTGATAAAGGGAAGGGACACGGTAAAGTCGCCGGTCCCCTCATCAGACCAGATCATATCTTTATAATGATTCAGTTACATAGTCGCGGACCAGAATTCAGGGGAGAAAAGTTCAGCCACACGCTTCCTTTTCAGGGGACATATAGACTGCTTTGCCATTGCCTTTCTCGAGCTCCCACAGTTGTATGAGCTACATTGGTGTACGGAACTCTGAAAAATCATCCTCTGCGACAGGATCGGTAGTTCGACTATGTGCTCTGGTACTTTGGTCCTCGCAACATCCGAATCAGTGTATAGATATTTGTCGCCGCTTCAAGGCTACAACCTGTACCTGTGGCAAGTCTCGCTATCCAGATATCACACTGTATATAGTAGCCGCGGGAGGCTCAATTACTTGCATGTATTCTCATCTCATCAAGAATTTGGGTTATCTACAAGTAAACGTTGAACAATCATGCCTCCCGTTAATTCGTCCTTGTCATCATTTCTATACTCTTGAAGTCCATCATTCTTCTACCTTGTAATTGAACGCCGATGGGACATTCTAGTGGTATCCTTCCCATGCTTTTGACCAATGGTATCGCGAAGACGAAGAGCCTGAGATGGAAAAGCAGATACATTTTGAGTAGGTCGAAACACAAGATCGGTCATCCAAAGGGAGGGTTCACGGCGAAGTTAGAAGCAAATTTCAGGTATTGAGACGTATTGTCTTACAAAAATTTCTCGCCTAGATTTCTAGTATCTTATATATGTAGCTGCAATGCTCCGAATTAATTGCAGTGGTTGGCGCGTGCGGCCTAATGTAACTGTGACAAATTTCGCTCTCTGTTTATTTGAAAGAATCAACCAGATTCACGTCATGCGCGCAGTGCAGTGGCCTACAATACCATGTACTTTGAGACTCAAAAGGACTAGGGAAACGGTTGAGATTTGCGTTACATTTCTGCTCAGTACTGGTATCTATCTAGTACAACTCCGTTATAAGTGAACATATGAATCATTCTGTCATTTTATTCAGTGACTCACATCCAGTCGTTCGAGCTATGTATTTTTTTTAATTTGCAGAGGAGAAAGAAGTTCATACTGGCTCCTCTACCAATTTTTACTCAGGTCACTTTGTACTTTTGGCGAACTCGGTGTTAATGGAAACCAGCTCGGCACGCAGTTCGGCGCAATGATAGCTAATGATAGTGATGCAGATCTGCAGAAATGATTCCACCCACGTGTTGGTGGAATGTTTTGCGACGTTCGTCCGACTCCCAGGTTCGTCCTGCGTTCAACGCTAAATTTTATCACCCATTCCTCTCTGACTGACGGACTAGACCAATGCAAGTGCTTACCCTCTATACGATGTGGACAACTTGGCTGATGGTTAGCAGTATCTGTCTAGACCACTACCATCACGGATGTCATTCGGTCCTGTCACAGTGTCAGTATTCGGCGATCTGTCCTCATAAAATAGGGCGCAGGATATATCAGGTGCATACATTAAGCATTCGTCGATATTCCTTAGAACCTCTCATATGCCAACAAACTATCCAACCTTGATGCTTTACAAATTACACAGAAGTTGTCTTCGGGAGAATCGGAAAAGTTATGCTGGGGGAATTGGACAACATTGAAACAAAACTGTGAGTTACCTACTGCCATGAGATCCTATCCAATCCCTCAAATCCTCTCTTGAAGTCAAACAGACATTTATCTACACCTAATTGCTTTTAGTGCGTTGAGTTCGCTGCCTAGTCTAGGTTGTTTCCTAATTTTGAAAAAGCGTTTCTTTGCTACGACCATGTCCTGACATTCGGTATGTCATTTTCTGAAAATTTTAGTATTAGTAATGTCAGTTAGACCTCACACTCGTTCAGAGACCGAAGTTACATTAATTTGGAAACGACCCAACACATTGAGCAGCTATTTGTTCTTTCTCAATAGATACTTTTCGTTGATAGGAAATTCTGTCGTAATCCTTTCCATCTTCTTCTCAACAGTACGTATGAACCTCACATTCTCTGAGAATGATAAATCTGAACTTCTCAACAGAGGTACTTTGCATCATCCAATGCTATCAGTAGCGGAAGACTAATGTCCATTTAGTTGCGCTGCCTGGAACATAGTTCAGGAGCTCTTTCACGCTCTTGTGGGCTTGATGATAGCTAGTAAGATCACCATTTGCTCCTTGATTATTGAGCTCATTTCTTCCAAAAGCGTTCCTCACACTGCGAATATATGCACTTTACGGATGCAACAGACGTATCTTGATCTTGCTATCTAGCCTCATACTTATAGGCATTGCCTTAGCCATAGTACGAATAAGTTTCGCTACAAGTTTTACCATCATCGTTTTGAGATTCGCAAACAGGTAACGGACTTGTTAGCCTCTTCAACACCAATTCCTCCATCAATGCCGTCGGCCGGCTGTCACGACATACTGGCTTTGAAAGAGTAGGCATAATTATTACACATCTCAAGACATGTTTTTTAGGTTCTGCGTTTTCTCTTAGTGCTGCCTGTAGGTGTTCTGAGCCTGCCCATTTCGAATGGAACTGATATCGTTCCAGTGGTTGCTGTTGGCTGGGAAGCCCTCCTTCTGTATGATCTATTGCTATTCGGAATGACGCTTGCGAAGGCGTACCAGGCCCGATATCAACTTGGTCCTCGACATATTCGAGGGATGTCTCTAATCTCCGTAATCATAAGGGATGGTAAGGATTCTCTTTTTCGTCCAGCTGATCTTCATTCTGATCAATGGAGAATGCATCAGGAACGATATACTTTGCGTAAGTCCTATGTATATTGCGCTGTCTTATTCGAAGTTAACAGATACGTTCTTTGCGGCAGTATAATGTCACTGGTTAATTTCGTTAATGTATTCACGTTCTATGTAAGTTCATCGTATTCATCCACTGCTGCTGCTGTACAGATAAATCCTCCGCTAGGTGACTGGGGTATGTAATGTCTGCTGGTTATGTTTATTTTACTTCAAGATCTTTGGTTCGCAGAATTCTTTACTCAGAGCGGCCTTCTCCCCAATCACGAGCTGGTGTGTAGAAACAGTTCACATGTAACGCGCAAGTATTGACTAAATATTTTCTACTTCAGCCTGTCCGTCACGATAATGTCCAGACTTATGCTACACCTTCACAAAATCGGGACTGAAGGAATCTACGCCGACCACGCGAAGACGATTGGACCGATTAGCAGGGATCAAGAAGAATATGGCAGTATGTTCATCTCTCGATCGCAATTCCGGTTGTTCATTCTTCTTGCCGTAGTGACTTTTACGACTCTTTGGTCTAATTCGGACCCCAGTGCGACTGATTCGTTTGGGGTGGGTGACCTCTCTGCTTTTGAACAGGGAAGTTCATCGGGTTTACAGACTAGAAGCTGACCACACAACTATATATACCCGTCTCGATGAACATCACATTCCCTAAGGACTCTACTAATACAATACTGTTGATTTAGATGCTTTATTCGAATGTTGAATGCGGGTACATAAATCGCAGATAAGGGGAAACGATAGTATTGATTAGGACTACGTATTAGCGTCCGTGGCACAAGTGCCGTCGCGACATGAAAAATATAATTCAGGACAAGGCATACATATCAGTATCCAGCAGCAGGGGGGTATCCTCTTCCACCGGCGCCATAACCTTTCCGATCGTAAAGTTGCGCTCCACTAACACCGCCGACCAGGGATGCTGTTTTGTTGTTACCAAAACCGGGAGGAGGCGCATAACCACCGTAGTTACTTCCAACATCTTCTTCTGAGTAGTCTCCTCGAGAAGGGTATCCAGCAGACCCTGATAATAAGGGATCCTTAACTTCCCATACAGCTGCTTTTGAGCCGACAGAGAATTCGAGATCCTCGCGCTGGTTATAATGGTTTGGATCAGAACGATAATCAAGAAGGACCATGTAACGTACAGTTATACTATCCCAGTACTTGTAAACCATCATTATGGCCAATAGTACACAGAGCTCTTGGAAAAAGAGGCCGTCAAGGTAATGTTCAATAGCGTTGCATATAGTGTCACTGAAAGCGAACAGGAGCACCATGCCGATGACCCAGAATCTGAAAATGTCAAGTATTAAGCGAATTCTGTCTAATCAACTTTTTACTCACGCTGCGCCAAAAACAATGTCACCGATGGGCCACCGATCTTCCAGAGTACGAAATACCAGAATGAGTTGAGACACGATATAGACAGCGACGCAAACTATCGGCCAGATAAGATATACGATCCAGAGAGCAATAGGGTTCGAGTAGGAAAACGAAGCAAATTGCTTGAAAGTGGCGATGCCGACAAAGAAACCAATGCCCCAGACAACAAAGCAGCATATGCGAAGAAGCCAGAGGGACAATGGTGTGCCGTCCTCAGCAAATTGAAAGCCGACAAATGCGTTTATAAGAAGACAGCAATACGCGGATGCGATTAGGCCTGTGTAGATGGCGGCAAACCACTAGTAAGAGTGAGACAGAGCTGATCGAGAGAGTAAGGCAACGCACTGGATAAGCGGCATTCGCGGTGGGTATGATTCCAGAGTCCAAGAACATCGCTAGCAATGAGATTACTAGATACATGTAAAACAGCATGATGATCTCCTTCCGACCGACTGCAGTGTATTTGCTTCGTATGTGAAGAATCATTATGATGGTCATGATAATGGCAGCGATGTGAACGAAACATGTTGCTAAAAACACAAGAGATTAATTGACACAAGCGAAGAGGGATGACACTTGGTACTAACAAGGTTGGAAGATTAATGTGCCTCCAACGTCGACATTTCGGCTGTAGCAGGTCGGCTCAACACCTTGGTCTGTTCCAACGAGAGGACATATCACCAGAGCCGCTGTTTCGCATACAGAGTCGAATGAACCAAACTTGATTCCCATTCCTCAATGGCCGAGGTAGGGAGAGATAGTGGATGAGAGTATTGAAAAACTAAGAGAAAGATTTTAGGCGAGACAAAGCTCAACGCAAGAGGTGCCCGCGAGACAGAGGGTATGTAGGAGCGTTGTCGTCGTTGTTAACAGTGAGAGAAATGATGGAATGTCACAAGTACGTGACAATCGTCCAGACTGAGAAAGTGACAATTGACAATATGAACTCTATGAACCATTCGTCCATTCAGTGAATCTTTGTCCATCTCAGAAATAGCCAAAAATTCTTCTCATTCGATCTGTAATTCCGTATTCACAGTGAGCGAATACTTCCGGGTTCCGCTGATACGGCGGTGAGGTCCTAGGGAGGCCATTATCTGCAATTGTCCAGGAATCAGAATTACTCTTAGGTATGACAACACACAACAGGCGATCTGAGTCTGCTACATGAAGAGAACTTTCAGTTTTCTGGGCTGTAGCTGGAATGCCACGAACACGCCTGGGTGCTGCATCACGATCCAAACATGTGTTCCCGCCTTGGCCGACCATGTTTGCGAGATATTCGGATTCCATCCATCTTTTCGACGTAATGTCCCAGAATGTCCTGTCCTAGGTTCATTTATGTCTTTGTCTTTCATGATATTGAGGCACTGTCCGAATCATGGTTACTTTTACGCAGCAGGTGATATACCAATGGTTCGGTATGTACGGTCTTCCAGGATACGAGAGACGGTTGAATACTAATTTGCAGTAACTTAGTACCGCAACTCGCCATACAAATGGCAATTAGGTCTGAAGGAACACCTCGGAAGTAATCCTCCCTGTCATATTGATTTTCTATATAACTGATGAATGTATATGGCTTTATGTTCCAGTGGCTCCAGTTGTCGTGTGTGATACAGACGAAGGAGAGAAGTTTTCGATGTTCATTGATAGGTGTGTTTTGTGGCTACTCCCGATACTTCTTGTAATAGAACGAATCATGTATGATATCCTCTCACATGAACTTCAGCTCGACCCTGGAGTGCGGCTCAAGGTATTTCTACGTCCCGGTCAAGACGCGGTACCATAACTAGCATCAGATTCGCAACAGCTCAAAAGCTCATCAATCACATCGGCGTTATGTATGCCCATACGTGTTCCGAAAATCTACTTACTGTACAGTTACGCTCGTGAATCGTACATGGCTACCACAGGTAAGTAAGCGTTTAAGTTTGCTACCCGTTTACATTTCGCTATACATACAGTAGGACTTGCCCCCGAGTTGGTTTGGATTCAAAT
Organism: Lentinula lateritia; assembly: GCA_028011325.1. Lineage (NCBI taxonomy): Eukaryota > Fungi > Basidiomycota > Agaricomycetes > Agaricales > Omphalotaceae > Lentinula > Lentinula lateritia. The sequence continues at coordinate 67,027 of JANVFT010000101.1, read as the reverse complement.
TTGCCACAAATCGCTGAACCCCTGTACACGTCCTCCATCATTGTACACCTTTCCTTTCGGTGGGGCTGATTACACTGTACAATGTTGCCCGTGAAATTGATGTAACGGGTAAAAGTCCGATTTTGTTCATTTGGCTACATATGCTAAACGCCAAGTCCAGCCTGCAATACCTCTGTCAATGTAGGCAGTATGCCGTTGGGTAGCACTTTCCTTAGTCCGCGCAAGTGTCATTGGAGATGAATTTGTTAGAATCAAACTCATCATTACGATGATTCAGACTTATGTACCACAATGGTGTCTATGTCAGTAAGTCTTCTCAATCCAGCGCTAGATTCGCTAATCATGATTAAATATCTTCTCAATGGCGTGCAGAACGCAACTTTGCAATGGTTGTGAACAGGTCTTGAAATGACTCCGGAGGTAAGTATCAGCAGATTTAGATTTTGAGAACAGCAGTACAGCGCGGGTACGGTCAGGTACATCGGGATGGTCCTTGATGATTAGTCCAGTCACCCTTGATGAGGCATCCCCGTGGACGGCGTTCGCCTCAATTGCTTGTATGGATGTGGACCAGATGTGGGCTTTTCTTCGCGAGTACTTAGATGCATAACGGTTTCTGCGTGTCCCGGCTAGAGTAACGCTCACTAGTTCTCGACAGGGTTGAAAAGGAACACTCATATTTCCATGCGTTCTGTGGCTAATAGGAATCAAGTTCTGGCGATCTTTCTCCATTCTCCATTGCTTTGGACAAAGGAAGTCCTGTGCAATATGCTCTGATCAAGGAGTTGCACTATTCATGACCACAACATGGAGTCCTTTCCGGTCTTTTACAAGATTGTCAATCTGTTGGTGAGCAATAATAGATAACCTCATTAGGATGTCGATCTTCCTGTGACTGCGTATCATGCATTTGTACAAGTTCTTTCAGCCTGCATATGGCAATGCTAAGTGGTATTTGCTGAGGTTAGCAATGTGACCTTATTTGGGATTAGCAGTTTGCATCCCGCGGCGTTGATACCATCTTCTCAGCAGGGAGCGTCCGAGGCCGGGTGGAACCCATTTTTGTACAGGCTTCCGAGTCCCTCTCTGTAAAATTTATACTCCCATTACCATGACTGCTTCCCAACTTATTTCTAGCTCGATTCGGTGGGACTGCTTCTGCGATAGCACAATTCCCATCCTTTCAAGATATGATCGGTGCCCATAACGCGTTTTGCGCTACTTTTACTAGTTGGCTAGCCTCTGCTAGCCTCTTGGACTGGACCGCCATCATAACTATGCCCATAAACTCAAAAGTTATCCCGGTTTTGAAAACTGTAACCTGGAAGATGACCATGTCAGTAGCCGCTCCGACTAACAATGAACATCATTTGTCCATAGAATCCGCAAGACAGCCTGGGACGTAACGCGTATCGCACTTGTTCTGTTTTTTTTTTCTGCATAGAGAGCCATGCCGATAATACATGAACGCGTTTACATTCTGATGTGATATCAATTCATTGAAGATACAGACGCCATCCCCGGTTCATCCAGGTTCCATCTACACACTCAGTATGCTCATCCGTTGACCTCCGTTGATGGACCCGACCTGATTTCTTATTTGAATAAATTTCACGATCGGATGTTGACCACTCACGAAGCAACCGATTGTGGACCATTTCTTTGTTGACTGGTATGTATTCCTTTGATTCATCAATCTATCGCTTTATGTCTAGAAACAACAGCATTGTATTTTTCTTTTCACGTTCTCCACCATCACCATGGAGGCTGGCTATGTGCAGAAAGAAGATGGTAAGTAATCGATGAATGCCCATGTGCATTTATGCATTTGGGAAGCCGTAAAACAACAGCAAGTCAAGACAAAGGAAGCAACCCTAGGTAGTATGAATTGAGAGAAAGGGAACTTGAGTCCACCACCTTTCTCCGATATCGATAGTATTGACGTTGAGAATATACAAACTCGTACCCTCTCGTACCCTTGTCAATTTTAAAGCGAAGTTTTGAAAGGAATCAGGGAGGAGACTGACTAAAAAAAATAAAAAGGCTATATCCGTGATATCCGAATTGTTCACCACTACCAGACTCAGACTCTACTTTGCCGGAAGGATGCGAAGGGAGGTAGAAACTCGGAGCCTAAAAAGACCATTTCTGTCGGCCGCCGCTCGGTAACTTTTGCTGTTCCTGTTGTGACAGGTATAACGTTTCAGGAAAGGAAATACAGACTAAAGTGGGGATAACTTTGGATAAGTATCAAGTTTGGTCGTGCGAAACCGAAGCGGACCCTCAACCTCAGAACATGTGGAGCTCATGCTCCGGCCGTTTCTAACCGTTTATCTCTATCCGGTGCCGGGACGTGGTGAAATTCAATCGAACCCTTATAAGGAAACGTAGTATTTTAAAGTTTGATGTATGTATCGAGGGGATCTTGTGTTTGTCATTGTGTCAGAGTTCAAATTTGGAAAAGTTTTTTTTTTTTTGCTTAGAACGCGTGGCGCGATCCACACGTGATTACGTTCCGCCTTCAACGTTTAATTCACGGTGGTAATTTCTTCCTCTTTGTTCAATCTATGCGCGGCCAATGTTGGCGTATAGTAAAGCATCAGCTTACACTTCTCTGACGCTTTTTGAGCTACTTACATAGTAGGCAAGTGAGTACGTAGCTTGCAGTAACGTGTGGACAACTCTCCCGACGCTAAGCTGATTCCAGTGTACATACAGGACCCCATTTCCCGCGAGACATGCTCTACCTCGTCACCTTTTTGAGCACCAGGCCATATCAGGAGTAACGATCAGAATTTCACATCACATATAGATGTTTTTGGGTGAGTCAAGTACTTCATCGTTACATCTGGCGAGCTTGAACAGGCTCGGACGTTCTCTCTTGAGACTGTTTCGTTGCAAGTCATAAGTAACTCCATAAATTTATCCATTGTTCCGCAGGTCGCAGGTTCCAGATTCATGTGGAGGACAGTTTCTTATTTTGTAATAATGTACTCAACGTCGCATCATCGCTTCAAGTCATTTACAAGGAAGGACGGCAAATCGTATCTCGTGAATCGATGAAAAGGTTTTTGTGTGTAACTACTTCCTTGCACTAAATATTTGACAGACAGATATACTGGCTCCTTTCTAGGATTACCGCGGCACACAGACTGGCTCCGATGCGATGGAAGAGGCTTCCTTCTAAAGGCTTCCCTGGCACAGAATTGCCAGCGGACTTTGGTAACAGACTCACATGTAATACGTTCCCGAACATGGGCGCGCGCAGGGTGGATTTTCCACCAAGTCCCAGTGCTTGTAACGGGTTGGTAACAGCCTTTCCTTATTGTAGTTGGCCTTTAGGGGATGAGACGGCTAGGTGTTGATATTTCCAAAGAATATCGTGTCACTGTCAACCCTGGATTCACTCTCAAACTCCTTCGAAGCGCCCACTTCATCGGAAGTTCAACAGAATGATAGCACTCCAAGAACCCAGTTTAGTGCCAATGCAGAAAGATTTCGCTGCTTTTATCTACTGAGTGGTATCATTTTCTGCACTGGACACAAAAGCTTCGCCGTACCTACGGAAGAGCGGCATTGAAATCCCGGAATCATGATGGGTCAAACAAAGCCAAAGACTTGCACTTAGCAGCCTGTCAAGTGCAGTAGACCGTGGTAAAAGAGCAATGTAAAATAATTAATTGATTTCATTCGGAAAGAAGAAAAAATATCCAAAATCGGAAGGATCTTGCGTGACAAAAAAAAACAGGGGAAATCGCTCGATGACCGTAAGCGTAGTGGTCTCGGAAGACATCTCATCAGGATTGAAATATGAACTCCTACTGGACTGCTAATTCGTTATTTCACTACGCTTATGACTTTCGCTTTTAATACTCCGTCCCTTGTAAGGACGCCCTCCGACTTTATGATGAATACTCTGCCTTCATTACCGACTGAAATCCTCACTTCCTGGTCAGTCCAGTGGCGACAACCAAAAATTCAATCAACTTATTCTCCACCAAGAAAAGCAGTGGCTCAGGCTGTCTCAAGCAATACCACAATACCGACTTTGCCACCAATTGCTTTTCTGGATAGACAATTGTCTGACCAGCATACACCTCTTTGTGCGTCTCACATTTCTTCTGCTTGTTCTTTTTCATTGATAAACAGCGTACAGTGTCACCCTCGGAAGACGTTCCTCCTCCACATTACACTCCTCCTACGCGACTTCCTCCAATGGTCGATTATGCTGAGAACGTTCCAGAGCCAGTGTATTCGAAACCACCCGTCTTCACTGACAACAATTTTTCCATCGACTGGCTCGACTTTACACACAAACGTTCAGCCCATTTCATTGCCGAAAAGACATGTGAAATGATCTGTTATCTGTGGTTCACAACGCCGCCTTCTTCTGAATCTAACACGGCTTCATCATCTCCTCTATTCCATCGGCCAAATTCAGCGACGACCCTACAACTTGTCGCTTCGCCTACCTTTGTTTCTTTCATGCAAAAGCTACTTGAGACAACACAGGTCTCGCAGTCTGTTATCGTGCTCTCATTGCATTACATCTACCGCTTGAAAGAACGAAATCGCTTTACTCCTGCACAGGCTGGCAGTGAGTTCAGGATAGCTGTTGCTGGACTGATGATGGCAAATAAATTCTTGGACGAGTATGTAACATCATTCTTGGGATCAGCTCCTTCATTTGACGCGTCTTTCCTTTCAGTAACACGTATACAAATAAGACTTGGTCAGAAGTTTCGGGAATAGAGCTCACAGAAATCAACAGGATGGAAAGAGAGTTCCTAATGGGCGTAGACTGCAATCTCTATGTCGACAAAGCGACGTACGAGTCATGGCTAAATCTACTCAAGGGTTTGGTCTTTGCGAAGGAGCGCGATAGCAGACACTACCACAAATCGCGCGCTTCAACACGCGCACCACGGCACCCTGGGTCCTCACTAACGAACACACCACATCGGTATGCGAATCGCGGTCGTGCTTCGAGTCATCGCGCGCGTTCGACCTCGCCAGAGCAATCTCATCGCATTTTTTCTTATCCTTCTGTCTCTGTCTCTCCGCAGTATATTTCCCATGTCCCGGCAACTCGCTCGGCACAATCCGATTCTCCCTTTCTTAGATCGGGTGCGAAACGCAGTGCTGGAGCCGCATTCTCACCTACTTCTGCAACCTTCTCTCATGTCCCTTTCAAACGACCTGTCTCCATATCATTACTCATCCCCGAGTCCGGTTCTCACAGCGGACCAAACTCTAATTCACCCTTGGAAAGTTTGCAGTCATTTGCCAGAATGTCGATTGACTCGCCAAATGTGCCAGGGTCTCGTTCATTGCATGCGACTACTGGCACTGTGCCGTCTACACCTTGGTCTTCCTCCGTGTCCAATAAGAACGTGGTTCCTGAGACGCTCTCCACCGCTTATGCTTTGGACGAAAGGCGGCGCAGCTCTGTGCCTCAGGTATGTGACATAATATATACTTATTCTTTTCTTGAGACTAACAGGCTCCGTTACGGTCAGAACCTCTACTTTTATACTCTTGCTTGTTCACCGACAGACGACGAAGAAAACAGATCCCGTAAGGCAAAGTTACGGTATCATCAACCTCCCCCGCCGAGTTCTTCTGTTCCGTACTATCAGCCCCGTTCTTCATTCCCAATGAACGTCCAATCGGCATCCACAAGCCCTGTGCATATCACTGTAGTGCCTCCAACGTTGCCACACTTTCGTGATACGGTCTGGTCCCGGCAGTCTGCTTACACTACTCCGCATGAACAGCAGGCCCAGCCGCCGCATCTACTCGCAGTCCCAAATGTAGAACCGCCGAGATACCAAGCGTATCATCAAAGCCAGCATCAGGGTTACGGGGGTGATTACGACGACAGTAGTCCGATACAGTCTGCGCCATTCGCTAATGCAGGTCCCCCCGGGTTTCAGTTCTGTCCAACTCCGGAACAAGGCTCTTCGCCTGTTTATGAACGCCCTCATCGAAGTCACGCTTGGTCTAGAAGAAGTATATGCGAGTAGGCATTCCAAATCCTTTCTCGTTCATGCATCTTTACTATGCATCTTCTCGAGCAAAACTTTCTTGTGCATGCTCTTTTCGGATTTGGCCGAATCCAAGCAATTTTTGAGCTCATGATTTCGTTTCTCGTTTCTTTTCTATTTGAGTCTCTTCGACTGTGTGTTCCTCATCTCATTCATACTCCATTCTTCTCATTATTCGCATCTGGTATTCCTATTTGTTCCGTTCGCATATGACATTGCTCGTTCTTCTCGCAACTCCTCATGAACACGTCTACACATTCACCCGCATCTCATGCTTCCATACAACATTACATACTCTGATTATAGTATATATACAAATTCGCTCTACATAACATCCCTTACTAGACATCCCTTACTAGCCAAAAGAGACATCATCTACATACCACCTCCATCAGCGCTTTCATCACTTCACGAACTCCATGTATCAATATCTCCTTCTTTCACCTCTGGGCTACCTTACCGTTGTTCGTACTTCGGACCGCTTGTCGTCGTTCTAATCATCATTCATCATAGCTACATATTCCGAGAATGAACTAACCCTAGTTTTACATCTACTACTTACACGCATTACACGTCACATATCCCGTCAATTGTATCTACATACACATTACTATACATGTATATCTACTACCTCACCGCAGGAGACCGCAGGGTAAACAAAAAACCCAACAGTCATTAGAAAATTTTATTGTAAATTGTGTAGTTGATGAACTTTGATGAACAAATTGAAACTTGTGCTATCCGCTGTCGGATTGGTATATCTACTGCACTGCTACACTAAATACCCCCTTGCCTAAAATTGGTTTACATACGAAGCCGCGTTTCGCTCTCTAGCTGTTCCTTCGCACATCATAACACATCATCAGGAGCCTAGGTTTATTCAGGTCCTCCCCCCAAGGCTGTTGCAAATTCCTCCTATTCCGCGTAACCATGTTCGAGGATTTTATTGGCAACTTCGGATAGATCTCCGCCACCGCAGTCATTACTGAGGCTCCTCTTAGACCCCAACGGTCGACTCTCCGAAGACCCCCAACAGTCAAGCTGGTTCGTGGCGTTGGCGGATCCTGACCAGAACCCTGAGGTTAAATAGCCTGGCAGTTAAACGTGGAGGCAATAATCATACGATTGTACCAACCGCTGTAACTCGTAGCTGTGGTATACACCTTCCGTTGGGCTGACTTTGTTGGAATGTCACACCGAAAGAAAGGATGACCGGCACCGTAAGTCAGAAAATTTCGGATACCAGAAAAATTAATGCCACGTCAAAATAAGAATGAACGACGCCGACGCTCGAGCCTCACGGCAAATTAACAGCCTGCACGTGCTTGAGGAACAGCCGGGCTGCAGGGCAATGCATCCTCGAATCGAACTCACACTATAGGGTCTAGACCCTTTGCTTTCCGACAAACTCGAGAGCTTTGAACAATTGATCGTAATTACAACCATATTCGAAAGCCATATTACATGCGAACAGCATGGGTTATCACGACTGAGAGAAGAACTTCAAGGATTCAGGTGACTGCATCGCACGAGAGGAGCCTTGGGTCAAAATTTCGCTCACACCAGGTTACGATGAGCCAAATTTATCTTTCTCCTCTGCCCGATGCCGAAGTACTTCACGCTCTAATTTTGCGAGGTGGGCCGCAGTGAAAGCCTGCAACATGGAGTGAGAACAGCGAACTTGGGGAGCACAAGGGAAATATACCTCAGTGAAGTAATATCCTGAAAGCACCGCAGTTACTGCGAACATGCGTATACTATCAGCCACAAAATTCGATATCAAGTACATACCCGGGACTCAAATGAAGGAAAACTCGAAACTTACTGGCCCCGCATGCAAGTGCCGGATATCTTTTAAGTCCTAGAGCTTTAGATCCGACCAAAGCTACATATGCAGGATTATTTGAGATAACGATTTCGTATTGAAAAAAAAATAACAGAACCCACTTGATGCTAAAGCGGAAGTCAAACCGGCAAAAATACCCTCTTTTTTGGCTTCCTTGTGACAGAATGGAGTCATTTCATACTACGGCGAAAGAAAGAAGTTCAGGATACCTTCGTGGCGAGAGCCACTGCATCAGGAGGAAGTGCAACAGAATGGCGCATTATCGTCGCTGTCAATGTATGATGGAACAGCTGCAATCAAAGTATAACACGAAGGTCACATCCCACGTGACCTGTGGTGATTTATCTGTGACGGTTGCTAATAGTACCGATTCCACTCTATTCAAAATGTCCGGGACGCGCAAGAAGAAGACTTTGCCAAATTTACAGGAGATTTTTGAATCCATTAAAGGTCATAAACCAGCTTCTCTTGTCTGGATGTATCCTTATACCGTATTATAGATCTGTTATCCACGACGAAAACCCAACTGGATGCGAGTGACATCTCTTTGCGGCCTTCTATAATCGAAAACCTCGAACGGATATCGAACCTCGCCGAATCATTCACGGACCGACGTCTAAAGGCAGAACAGGATTGCGCCAATTTCTGTGACATATTAGACCAAGAAGGTGCTTATGATAAGAAATCATCCGCTATGCATTTGGTGACAAGTGTCTCAGGAGTGACTTTGTGGAATATTTCGGGACTTGTTAGCAAATATCCTGACGATGATGGCCGTGCATTGGCTGGCGCACGTACGTTCATTAAATCCGGGGATCTTTCGGCACAACCTGAATTCGTCCAAATTCCAGTCAGACTGGCCGCATTTCGACTAATCGAAGCAGGGCTAGAAGAAAGACCAGGAATAGAGAGTGTGTCGTCTGGCTAATGTTACTTAAGCGTGGACTGATCACTATGTCCAGCTCTCATCCATGTCCTAGGCCTCGCAAGCAAAACCGGAGCTATTCTTTCTGGTCCGTTCACTTCTAAGTTCAAAAGTTTGCAAAACGTAATTCGTATACTTTGCCAGAGCTCGGCCAATTTGATGTCGCCGGAGGTGTTCTCGCAAGTGCTGCCAAGGTGAAATCTTCGCATCGAACTTCCTAGAAAACTACACGCTGAGTTCATTTTTCTTAATCAGTATGAAGAGATGATGAGAGTTGAGGATGACCCGGAAGGTACGTATCGACATTCCAAAACCTGCGCTCGTGCGGTGTATCTTTCTTGTCGAATGGAGTCGGTGCGTGGAAACGCTTCGCCTTTTCGTGTCCAGACTCTGATCCACAAAAGGCGTGGAAAGAGGGTAATCATACCGTGTCGGAGTTCATGGCCCAAAAGTTATTGGGTAAGTTTTCTTGCAATAATGAGTCTTGACATAGGAATGTGACTAAGTAGCCCGGGCCCGGTAGCTATATATGATGAGCAACGGCTTGTCTTTCCCGCCCATGATGTAAGTCCATCTATGCATCTGGTATGCCCCAAACCCACTGAACCATGCAAGGATAGCGTGTGCTTTTGGCGGCGAAGTTTCATGACATTGGCAAATCCGCCCTTAAGAATCAGGTTGGAAAGATTCAGGACAAGTCTTCTGACGCCACCGCCTGGCTACAGAAGGCATTTGGAATTGTTGACCAAGAAGAATCAAGCGTCCCTAATGCTTTGGAATTAAGAGTCCGTAAACATACATATCATCCGTCGTTTTGCGAAAGTCATTGTCCTTGTATTACAGATATCAATCCTCAGAACACTTGGTGAGCACTCTATACAGCTGGTCTAGTTTAATCAAGACTCTCAATCTCACAATGTATCAGCTAGAGCGTACTTCCTATCTGAGTGTTATGATAGTGCAGAAGCTACACTAGAAGAACTGACTCCTTCATTGGACGCCTCAAAAGATCATGTAACATTCTTTACGTCTTCTATATCCCTGATTCCTACTGATTATAATTTGCTGCTCAGGCAAGTTCCGAGTATCAGGAACTCCGTTGGTTGAAATTAGCTATTCTTAAAAAAAGACAATCCGGGGATACAGCTATACACGATGGTTAGAGGTTTACTTCATGATTAAAAACTCGTTGACCAGGCCAAAACAGCTTTTAAATCTATCATAAATCACATGAAGTTCACCGATACAACTGTGACCGAGTGAGACATTGGCGTCGATTTTTGTCATTGCAAGGCTCATATCTTGACAGCATCTTACGGGAACTACGAACACTTGGACACCAGCAGTAAGACCTTCACCCTATGATTGTGAACGATTGCAATTGCTGAGATCAATCATTCGGGCGGTAGCACTCTCGTTTCCGCTGTTACTCAAAACCTTTTACAAAGAGCTTTACAATGCAATGAGAAAGAGTCCGAGTCTGTTGACCGCGTTCTATTATCTTTAATCGTTCACTGCTCGAAGGATGAAGTTCATTCCAGAGCAATGGAAGTCATCGGGAAAGCTTTCACATGTACGGGTCTAACCGAATTCTTGTTCTCTATTAACTACATACGCTACAGCTGTATGTGAAACAAATACGGAGCTCCGAAGCATCTCGGCTGCGGCATGCTTATCGGTGTGTCTATCGTCCGTTCTATTGCAAATGTCACCAACCCGTGGATTTCTTAGCTTCTTTGGCAATATGGGGATCGCCATTATCACGGCAAACGTTGGTCGCAAGCAGCAGAATGGTTCGCGGCTGGTGGTCACCCACTATTCAAAGTGCATGGTTCATCAAGCGCTTCAAAAAGCTATCGCAAAGCGGCTCTATGTTACATCGAGCAGCGCGAGTATTCTCGCTCAGCTGCAGTGATCCGATCTTGTCCTTCCAACGAAGCTGCAACGCATTATTTGGCTTTTCTCATTGCTACTTACCAGGGTGAGCGACCTGAATCTTTGCTACTTTGACATTCAACGACGCATCTCTATAGGGCTGGAAGATGAAGGCAATATTGCGCTTATAGTATTATCTTGTTGCACTCTGCTGACACAACTGATTTTACAGCAATCAAGTCGATGCATGCAATGGTTAATGCTCCAGATTTCGACCGTCAGATGCTGCTTTTGGCCACGAAAATATCACATGAATCAGAGATGAAGAATGTTCTTCTCGCCATTCTAGAGGCTCTGCTGACCACCCTCAAGATTTCGAAGAGCGGCGAGACCGTAATTGAAGCAATGGCGCTTCTGCGCTGTATCATAAGGCTGATCTTAAAGCTACTGGCAGAACCGATTGCTGCTCGGTACAAACTCCTTCCCCCATTCTGATAGCTTTTTTTAAATCCTTCTCCGAAAAATAGGTCTACATTAATTGACAGCGTGGTGACACACTTTCGTACCGGTTCGTGTTCATTGGCATCTGTGTGGAGAAGGTAATTGATATCAGATTAGCGAAAATCCTGGTCGACGCGGCTTTCGAACAGAAGGCTGTATCTCTGATAATCAAAGACGTTTCCTGGTTATGGAGAACTGCGTATAACTGTGCGGTCCAAGGCTGTTCTGACTGGGATGGATTTCAGGAGCAGATTTCAGCGCTATTTGACATCTCTAAGGACGTAAGTACGTTCGTTCCTGAGAAAATGTGCGACGTAGATAAGTTGACAATATTCATAGATGCTGGAAGTGTATTGTCAAGCATCTCCCGTGGAGGTGGAACCAGATCTGTATGTTCACCTCATGAATGCATTATTTTCCGGCGTCGCTGGCCGAGGTAGGGCCAACTTGACGTTGTCTGCCTTGCGCTGTGACTGATGTCATTCTAAGTATTCGCAGCTCGCGAGGCATCGTCAGCGAATGGTTCAATAAACGTGCGAACGGCTGCTCTTGTTGTTGTTGCAACTGCTCATATTGTTCAAGGCCAAGCAGATACGCGAGATATCCGCGGAGATCCAGTCGTGCAAAGCAAGGATCTCACAAATCATCGAGAGTAACAAAATAACTGGCGATGATGAACTTCTTCGTTCACAGTATTTTCTCCATACGCTTAGGGTATTCGAAGCGGAGATATTGGCGCAACTCAATGATTGGGACCAATTGTTGAAAACAATTGCAGTCAGTCATTTTTGTTGTAGATCTTGTGTTGATGCATCAACCTCTGATCAACCTTGTTGCAGGATGCTGTTACCTCGGGACAGCTTGCAGTAGCCACCTATGAGGCAATCGCTGATATTCTAGTAAGTCTTCTCGCTAGAGAGAAAGTGACTAAGACTAACTGGAATAGTGGGAAGAGAAAGGATGTCCTGTCAATGGTAAGCCAACCTTGGCGAAACCAATGAAAGAAAGCTCATGCATCTATTAGTTCTATGCGGCGGTCTCGAGGTAACATGAGACTTATTCTTCAGGTGAATGGTCTGACGATTGCTTCCATCATATCAGGCTGTATTGCATGCTACCCTTGACCACAATTCTCTTTCATTGGAGAAGTATGCGCGGTGGCTACGAGCCATTTGTACAATCACACTCGCAAGAAACACATCTGCGGATAGACTCAAAGCTATTGGATATGTTGAACAAGCAGTCAGTATGATGGAAAACAGTGATGCTGACAAGGTTCGTTTCCGTGTCATGCTCGACTCTTCGAATTCGTTGCATAGGCGGCATTCAAGAAACTGAATCTTCCTGTGCTTCGGTTTTCATTTGTAGGCTTACCCCATGGATGAACGCTTCTGGCTTCTGGCCACATCGTATAATACCGGTTTTGAGTGCTTGGAGTTAGTTGCCATTTTCCTAAATATCACGACATTGTGGTCAGGTACTCAACTCGTGTTTCGTACATGTAGAGCGTCTTCACTGAACGAGGCCAAAAGATGGTTTGAGGCATCTACGGTGATATGTAGATTTGTGCCTGGGGGAACGGAGCGCGCTGAAAAGGTATGCCGAGAGTTCTATTATGAACTTCGAAGTTCTCTCATCACGTATCATCCAACCACTGCAGATTTCGGAAACATATGCACAGCTTTTGTCTAGGTATGCACCGACTCGAACTTGATAGCGGGGCATTTCTTTCCATGTCCTCTGCATTAATTCTTAGTCTTCACTCTGTCTACTTGGTACAGTTGTGATCCGACCTTGATATGTGCTTTTTGGTTGCTATCTTCCTCATATCATCCGTCAAAAACCCAACTAGGATGTATTCATATTTTTTCAGACCCCTTATAGCACTACCTCTGTTCATTCGCTTGCACTGTACTTCTGCTCCGACTTCGGGGTTTATGAAATACTTGTTCCAACATAGATAAAATATTAATGGTGGAAGATCTACCTAATCGAGGATAGAATCATGGCAAAGAAGACATTTCCTGATCAGCAGAGCAATACGCCACTGGGAAGCACCAAAAGACTAATGTGCACCGAAGTTCTTCAAATGATATAGTAGTACTCTTCCACGAGTATTCCCAATGGCAATGTATTCACTACGTGCGGAAAAGTCCACGGCAGTGACGTGGCCTAAAGGTGTACTTGATGTAGGCCAATTAGAGAAGGACGTGAGTGAAGGCAGGTGTATCTTAGAAATCAAATGAACAAGGTTTTTAGGCGCAGTGTAAATTCCGTCTTACCAATCGCATACTGTCTTTCTTTTCCTTACTTGCCATCGCGAGGACTTGCGCATCATGGTTAAACCGAAGGGTGGAGATTGGGGTGATGAGATTCTCGATAGTTTTAAGTGGCTTGGGAGTAAGACCAGACCAAGACGATGACGACGAACTTGATGTGGATACAGTGGAAGGCGTATATGAGTCTGTGCCATACACATTGACCAAGCCAGTATTGGAGCTGAATAACAGTGTTATTCCCATGCACGAGATACAGGAAAAATAAATACCATACCCGATCGCTAACCAACCAGAACCTTTCCCACTTCCTGCAAGAACTCTACCTGACCCTCTAAATCCACCTTCATCTGTCCATCTCCGCACACACCGTCGCTCGCCGACATCCCACACATACACTTCTGAGTCCCCGGTAAGCACGGTCAAGTATTCCCGAGACCCAAATCCAGTATCAACTTCCGAATATCTTTCGCTCGATGAAGATGCCCACCACAAACCTTTCACTCCCCCGCCACCGTTCGAACACTTGAGGCTGCCAATGACCTGCCCTGCGCCACTTTTCCAGTCCACAAGATGAACATAGCCTCCACGACCCGCGACGGCAAGTATGGATCCTGTTCTCGGTTCGAAAGCGGTCACTTCCATTCCAGGTGCGCCTGGAGTGTTCTGTGACTTGACTGAGGCGCTTTCGTCGACGCCTGCACCACGCGTCCTACCTCGCTTTCGGAAAGACGTCGGAGATTCTAGTGAGGCTGAGAGATCTTCGAACCGCGTCCCCCACAGACCGTGTTTACTTTGGTCGCTACCACTGAGAGTTCCACTTTGTAGATCATAGACGAAATAGTACGGTCTTGAGCCAGTTAGGAGAAGATGAGACCCCGATGGATGAAAAGCAACAGAAGACTGTGAGCTTAGAGGAAGAGATGGTATGTGGAGAGTTTGTAATAAGGGAGATGTGTGCCCGTCAATCTGGTAAATTTCTCCGTTGGTTACAGAACTCGCGATAGAGTCGAGTAAACGACTTACGTTGTACATTCTAACTCGACGATCTGAGCTGCCCACACATAGTACGGGTACACGTTCACTGGGATGGAATGCTAACGATTTGATATCGCCGCAACCTGACTTTTGTGCGGATTGGTTCGCGTCGCGCAGGCGAGATATATCGATAGTTCCAGGAGCAAGAACTTGTGAGCGCAAAGACCTTGAATGGTGGATACCAGAGGTGGAGGATAGCAAAGTGTTCAAATCCATTTCAGCGTCGCCATCTCTATCGTCAGGCTGCGAGGTTTTTTTACGAGCTTGGGTGGCCCAATCAGGTTCAGGATTTATGCGTCCGAACTGTCTCCGTAGTCGAGATTCGTATTCACGCCCTGGTAGTGTTTCTTCGTCTGGCGCATTTCGAAGCTTTCTGAGACGTTTCGAGGACAGAGAAACGCTGGTCGGGTCGGAATCATCTATCCAAGCAGGGGCCCTACGGTTAGATTGCAGACTCTTTGGATGAGAATGCGGCTTTTTGGGTGTTGAAGGTTCCTCAAACCCTTCTTCGTTTTCTGACTGAGAGCCTGAGCCTGAGCCCGATGGCTCTTGGTCCTCATAATCACTGCGATCTGAATTGTGTTCAACTTCGTCGTCTACGAAAAACAGCTGAAAGTTTCCATGCTTAGCTTGAACAAGAGATTTTACACGAGGTTCTGCAAGAGATACTGACATCGTTGTCCAGTAAATTTTGAAACTGCCTCCCATCTCCTTCTGTTGCTTCCGCATCGACCTGCAACAACCCAGTGTTCCCAACAGGAACATATTTTGTTCCAAAAAGTAGGCTCTCAAGTCTTCGCTCTTCGTCATCTTTGGCTGAGTCGTTTGTCAGGGGATTGGCCTCATTAGAGAGTTTCTGTCGTTTTCTTGAATGCTTCGTCATGAAGAAATCTCAGCGCTTAGTTTAGCGCGCGCAATTTTTCTCTGATTGTCTCGGACCGAGAAAGCGCTGATCCCTCTTCGACATCCATAACTATACGTTCTCGCCTCGTCAAAACGACCTGGGAAGATATGACAAAAAACGAGATCTTTCAAAATCAACTACCTTGTCCACATTATGCAGATGTTTTTTTTGAACCAGTTTTCGAGCACAGTTCCCTCATGGAGTGGCCTTGTACTCCTTTTCGGTAGTTGCTACAAACGGCCCACCCTTGATCTTTTCCATTCGTTATCATTAGTTCGGCGGACCTTGGTAATAGCGGGTCATGTGGAGTCTGTGGACGTATGTATCTCTTTCTGCAGAAGAAAGGAACGATCTGCAATCCGATATCTGACATGTTCGCTCATAAAGCGTTACCTTGGTCCAGGACTTCAAGTGGCGTTGAATAAAAAGGAGTTTGATGGTCGCATAGCACGATACATGGAAGCGGTATTTTCTGGATTCCTCATATGCTAAGCTCTGCTAAGCTTCAACATGGTGGATCGACAACATGTTATTCAGTTTCCGCGATGGTGGAGTGAGGATGAACTCATAATGTCAGAGTTAAGTGATATGGATTTATGCAATCCTCAGATGGTGGTGGAGTATGACGGATTCTGATAGATGTATGCTTCTGTAGTAGCTATCTCTTATGTACATAGCCCATTGGTGGAACTTATAACCCTGTTGGATCGAACCCGTCTAACAGGTATAGGTCCCAATCATATACTAGGACTTAGGCGTATCGGATAGCCGTTAACAAGAATCTGTGTCTCCCCATTTTCTCGAAGGCTACGTAGTAGGGGCGCTTCCAAATCGATGTTTGCGGGGCCGATGCAGACACAAGCTTGATTATCGGAGGCGATTCCGGTATATTTTACGGTGGACACTAATCTTACTACGAGAATTATATGATGTACATATGTACTTACTCATACAGTGCATAACAGCCTTTCTCTCAAACCTCCATGATTTCGAAGTTAGTCGTCGAAGGACCCGGTATTCCACTGGAATTGCTCTGACCTGAGGTATCTTCCGAAATATCTCCTGAGTGGTCGATACTTTCTTGGGAGTAGTGATTTTCCTTCGGACCAAAATCCATCAGGGACATTGTGGCTAAGAGAAATCATGCGGCAGTGACTATGAAGGATGGTTTTAACATTGGATCAAGACTCTTACCATCGGGTGTGTATGAGTCGGCTGGTCGTGCTACTGTATCCCCATACCATGCATATAGGCCTTGACTCGTGATTTTGTGAAGATGCAGCATCAAGCGCGACATAAGAGTAACAGACATGCTGCATAATAACCGAAGTAAGCAAAGAAAGACTTGAAACTGTAGACAGAAAAAATTGAACTTACCAACTGGCGAAGGGGGATAGTGTACCTCTAAAAAGAGTACTCTGGGTTCCGACAATGCATTCAACTGATGTAGCATGGTGGCACATGTTTAGAGTACTTACTCCGGCAAGCTACATACTGAAGGGTCAGAGTATTGTAATTTATACAGGAAATCTAAACTGACATAGAATGTTAGGACGTTCACGAGATTTGCTAATGCCATTATACTGTATATGTTTGTTAATGAATGATTGAGCTAGTTGGAATGAGATTTTCACGCACCCAAAATATATAGATCCTACGGAAAGAGGAGCTCCGTTAGTCCGATCTAATGAGTATGAAGATGCAGCTTGCTTACCATCTCGAACAATGATTGTGAAGACGGAAAACTTTTCCAGTTGTTTTACCCTAGGTTGCAACCGCGCCTGGTAGGCTTTGAATACAGTCATGCCGAACAGCAATGTATCATATATGAAGACAAGTTCCCACCCCACAGAAACCACTAAGAAAATAAGTAAACTCACATTGAGATTGAGGTGAATCAAAGGCTTACACGCGGCACTGTGACAAAGAGGTCAAAGCTGTAAATATGAACTACGCGTAAAGGAAATTCATTTACTTTTTTAGGTCTAAAATATCATGGCAGCCTATGGGGAAGAGGGAGGGCGCGGGTGTGGACTCTGAAAAGACCAGCGATATCTGTATATCCAAACGTTAGCCTGGAACAAAGTAGGTTGTCAGAAGACTCACAATTGTAGCACCGATTCCGAATACAATTATTCCAGTGAGAACAATGAGGACACGCCTGTCGCGTGCATATAGTGCATATACCCTCATTGTGAGTAAAGCTGATTTAAAATAATTATGATTGATGATTGGGCACTGATTTCGAACGGCGCACTCGCAACTATGATTTGGGCAAATGCTGTATAAATATGAAAATATTCTGGATGAGAACTGACTCGAACGAGAAGACTACAAGAGAGAGTACGCACCATGAAAGAACTCTTGGAACTCTTCCCAGGGATGGCAGCTAGATTATCCGTTGTTACATTGAGATTTGAGTGTGACACAAGCAGCATCTGACCTCTAAACCAGGTATGAGAACATAGATGCATCATGAACAGGAGCTCGTACAGATTGACCGGAAGGAGCAAAGAACATCGATAGCAATATTACGATGTTGCCCACAAAAGAGAAATATCTGTTCACAAAGAACAGACGGCTGCTGAAATGATTTGGACGGGACCAAATAAACTCGACTTCGTCATCTGTACCATACCGTACATGTCAATTCAACAAGAGCACCCGATCTGGCGAAACCTTACCAAACGTCAGGAGGTGGTCGTAATTCAAAAGTGCTTTTATTCCACAAGTTCAATGAACAAAGAAGTTGAATTCGAGCAACCTAGACTCACTGAAGGCGAAAAGATACAGACAACTATCTGCCCGTCTGAAAATATCTAGGGTTGAGAAGCTTTGCTATGATTCTGACGGGGAGGAGTACTCACAATTTCGTTCCGAGAGAATAGTTCTCCGTGGTGTCCATTTTCACTGGATTGGTGTTACTCAAGTCTTGGGAAATAGAACGGAGGGCGTAGGTAACAAATTGACACACACGTAGGCCTATTTGTACATGCAGCTCCCTTCATTTATCAGTTCCTGGACATTCTTATCAGAAATAACACCGTGAGCTGGAACATGACAAAAGGAACCGGAAGTAGAAGCACGGGGAAGTATACATACAGTGACTATTCGAAGACTGAATACTATTTGACACCAAGCTTGCATTCGCCTGCACCGGAAGTTCTGCAGCTATTTAGCACTCTCTTAGAGAATATATTCCGTCTAGAAGCTGTGGTTTTCCATTAGAATTTTTATTTTGAGTTCTCGGAGAGAATGGTTGCGACCAGAAGGTTGAAAAATACTCAAGACACCTATTATGATCTGCTCACCATGATAATTGAGAGAGATACGAGGAACTCCCATACTCTAAATGACGGATAGCATGGCCTTCAACATCGACGGCGACCAGGATTGAACTGCTCGTGGTGTTCATCAACATACTACACAGTACAGTACAGCTTATGCGGTTTACTCAACTTTGAGGTTTGCCCTATCAATCGCAGCTCTGAAGTACGGAATGCTATGAACAGTGGTAATGAATCATTGATCCTAGTTGGGTGGGACTAAACTGATTCTCCGAGTCTTAAATCATTTAGAGTTCTAAATTGTAATCATTGCTTGTGAGGTCCCTGAATTGAAGCTGTTCGACGAATTCCTCTACGATTGATTCAGCCAGACCCAGCCTCATCATATCAAGTCATAGAGGAAGAGAGAGAAGACGTATAAAAAGTACATGGTGGTCGAGGACAAAAGAGTTCAGTCTTGGAATACAACAACAGGAGACCGTGAAACAATCTCCGAACTGCTCGGCGGGGTTTTAGTGAGTAGACGCGTCGACTTTAGCAAAGTTGGACGATATGAAAGTATGAACGATTCTTATAGCGGCAGTTTTTGTTCCTCGATGCTAGTCAACTAACTCCTTGGCGAAGGCGGATTTGGAAAACTATGCTGTCGATGCGGATTCTCACACAAAGCACCCACAAGGTGCGAGACTCAGGGGCGTAACGCTATTCCACCGAGGAGATAGGGTAGTAAAAAGCCTGGCAACGCCTTGCTGTACCAGCGGCTGGAGAGGAGCGACAACGTATGTCTAGCCCAATGGTATTGAAACGTTCCAAATCAAATGCTTCACAAGTACTACGAGTAGTACTTTAGCATCATTTAACTGTTTCCGATTCAGCACTATATACACTCACAATACAATTGAAGAGAATAGTACTACATGTTCAGAAACTTCACACATGACCCAATAGTCTCTGCGGTATCCTATATTAGTTACCATCGAAGAAAGGGTATGTCGTTACTGGCTCAACCAGCGAGCGCGCGTGGAAATCAAAGCCCCAAAACAGATATTCGTTCACAAGAACGCATGAATGAGTCAATTGCGCTTAAGAGTAATTCCAGGTTATGCTGACCCGTCCAATACCTGGGTCACCTACAAGCGTCTAAAATAGCCATGTAAGTAGTAGATAGCACGTACTTAGTAGAGAAACTTACGTCAAATAGGGAAGGACTCATGTCAAGGTCGTCGGCCCCCGCACATCCAGCACATCTGTCAGTAATTGTAGCTGTGGCGTTCTTGCCCCCATCTAAAAGTTATGCGTAAGGTTGTGTACTAGAGTAATGGCAAAAGTCTTACAGTATATGGTGACTTTCTGGTTACAAATGGGATTACTGAACGAGGGCGATTGAGCAAATCTTTTGAGAAATCATGCACACCACCTACTCATTTGGATTTGCCGTGGCTCCGCTACGCGGAAATATGAGTAAAAGTGGGTGACAATAAAAATGATACATAGACTTACGGGTAGGAATCGAAACTCTGAAAACCAATCGCCACGATACTGTGAAAGAAGATAAGAAAAGGACGTGCAAAAGGGAGCTGGAAGGCAATTACGGGTCTCCATCGGTATTGGTTATGCCACATCTGTATTTTGTTTGAACACTTGGAAAAAATGGGGATGCCCTTGCTTAGCACTCACGCGCCCAATCCCGTCTCGTACCAGGTCCCTATGAGATTGTCCAAGTCAGTTCACGAACACTATGCTGACCTTAGTTTTTGTTACTCACCATCCCCGCTGTGTGTAGTCCCACTCGCTGAAGTATCTTGCCGAGCAGCAAGCACGGTAGACCTCCGAACAGCAATCGGAGCGCCGTAAGACACCGAAACAAACATAGCCATGACGGAAACGAAGACCAAAGCAAAGGAGGAAGCGAACGATTTGGTGAACATATTTGTCGACAGGGAGATGATTGGGTTGGGATTGACCGGCAATGGGATGATTGGACCGCGAGGAAGAGACCAGCTCAGCGTGAGGAGTCGGAATGAATGAAACGAGCTTTTTATGGGAAATCAGACACAACTGATAAACATCGGACCTGCACTACGGATTTTGGTTTATCGATGGCCAGCGATGGCCCTGACAGGTCCTGACCATAGGCGATGAAGGCGATGTACTTATTCCAGCTTAATCCATGCCGGCTTCGGACTTCGTGGACAAATCGGCGACAGCCTCCTTTGTCTATATCATGACCTCCATCGGGTTTTCAGCCAGCTTTTACACACATAATAGCACGTTTGCTGGAATCTTCGTGAGGTTTCAACTTTCAGCAAGTTATTTTAATTATTCACCGTCGCTGAAGGCCAGCCGCACCGACGGTTCTGGATAGCCGAGCATTATTCTTTTCTGTTCATTGGTATCTATGGCCAGTACCAGCCAGTACCGACGTGATTGAATGACTGGAAGTGATAGTCAGATAGTGTAATTGAGCGTAAATGCCTGTACATAGAGAGCCTAGTGGCCGTTGAACCTTGATGAGACAGGAGGATCTACAGCAGCGTCGGTCTGGCGTCGGTGATGCGTCAGTTGCGAGGTCGTCCTTTCATCCTTCCACGGTCCCAGAGAATCCCAGGCACCGGGATAATCTGGAATCGGCGTTCAACGTTCAACTCCTGAAAGACTGAAATTTCCCCACAGCAGCCTGTCGGAGAAAATTATAAGCCAACAGGTATCACCCGGCGTATGTATATCTCCAACTTTCAGAATCGCAGTATACTGATTCCACTGCGATTGGCATGAATCCATGTCAAACACCACAAATCTCAGAACATTGTCCATAAAAAGCAGTAACAGATCATTGATAGATAGATAGATAGATTGATACACGGCACCGTCTCGAAAGACGGGGTCCCGTCTCGGAACAGCCGGTTACGGTAAGACTACAGCAGCGAGCTCAACCCGCAGCGAGGGAAGGTAGACTACTGGCGACGTACCGCGCACGAGTGAGAGAGTGGCAAACGCGAAGAGTTCAAGCCAGAATACGAGTACAAGAGAGTGGCAAACGCGAAGAGTAGCGAGAATAAGAGTACAAGAGAGTAAAGAGAATATAAGATAAACTTCGAGAGAGTAAACAGTGTGCGATATAGAGAACGGGTACGACAATGAGCGTACGAAAGAGCATGAGACCCGGAGAGAGTATCACAGAGGGCGTAAATATGCGAAACAGTCTTGCAGTGAGTTACACGGGGGAACTAATGCAAACAATGAGAATGTCGAAGAGCGCGACCGCGGACAGAGGGGATGAAGGAAGATTCGGGTACCAGGCTATGTCGTGTGCCCACCCACGCTTCCGCTCGCGGTGAGGTCCTCGTTCTGTTCGGCAGGAGGGAGAGGAGGATGCAGAGATGTCCAGTGTACTGCAGCCTCGTGGATGAAGCGTGCAGTACGAGAGGTGGAGGATAAACTGAAGATGAAGTGTTTGAGATAGTGCAGAGCTTCTGAGTTTGAGAATAGGCGATTACGAGGAAGAGGGAACGAGGGCGATATGTCGTCGAGAAAGGCAGTCCGTAGTACGACAATAGTGTGGTCTGCAGCACATTGGAGGAAAATGTGTTGGGGGGATTCTGGGTGGAATGGTGACCGACATGACCGGCACTGTTTTGTGGGCACCTCTGATGGTAGCAAGGGATCAATTCTTGCTGGTGATGACCGGAAAGTGAGGGGAACCATGTCTCCACACAGCAGCCTGGTGAGAGAACGGCGGTGGGAATGGTTTCGGATGTGGATCAGGTAATGACGGAGCGTCCGAGCGAAATATTTTGATGGGCCCTCTTTCTGCGGTTCACGACGCCCGTGGAGTAATGCCAGACGATGGCTGGAGTCCACTTGGGATTGGAGATAGGTGTCGGACTCCTTGGAGATGGAATTGATGAGCAAGAGGAGTGACGATTCGGATAGTAGTGCAGAAGGGGGGAGGGAGAGAGTGGAGGAAGGGAGATGGCGAATTGCCCAGTCGACGTCTGAGAGCCAGCATTTCATGCCGGAGTTTCGAAGATTAAAGTTCTCCTGCAGCGCGAGGTGAGCGTAGTGCTCAGGTCCGAGTTTTAGGAGGTAGATGAGGTAGCGAAGGGCAAGAATGACACGACGGGTACGTATGGGCATGATGCCAGTCTCTGTGAAGAGAGGTGCAAGGATAGAACGACGGGATAGACCCAGCATGCGGCGGAGGAAGAGCAGTTGAACTTGCTCGAGCATGGATAATAAGTGAGCATCAGTGTCAATTGCAATTTCGCAGCCATTGATGAGGTGGCAGTCGACGAGAGCAGAGTAGAGCTGCTTGGCTATTGGAGGGTCGAGCCGTTGGTGTCCAATGAGGAGATCACATCCTGCGATGCCACCCGCAGCGGTGAATGCGGCATCACGCTTGACTGTGTAGTGTGCCGCGAGTAGATGACGGTGTGTGGATTGGAGATGAAGACCGACGTAGCGTACCGAGTCTCGGAATGACAGGGCTTCTCCACCCAGGAGGAGAACGGGCAGCGGTGAAGGCAGGCGGCCAAAGACCATGACCCAGGATTTGCCAGCGCTGATTGTGAGGTTGTTGGAATGACAGTAGAGTTCAAAGCCCCTCAAATGGGACTGTAGGCCGTGTGCAGAGCGTGAGATCAGGGCGATATCGTCGGCATGTTCGAGATGGGATATCACAATTCCCAGCAGGTCGAGGTCGTTGGGGTCATGAACGAGCTTGAACGTTGAGAGGAAGATGTTCCACAATGTGGGAGAGGAAGGGTCACCCATCAGCACCCCACACATGGCCTGGAAGCGATCGGAAATGTCCCCGTTGTGGGTGATAACATATGTCATCTGGTTGTAGAGGGAACGGAGCCAGTGAGTGTGATGTTGTAAGTTTTGGCAGTGCACGTGGTTTGCGTAGATCTTCGTCGGTGGTCTTTCGGTAAACATCTGTCAAGTTGAAAACAAGCCGAGGACTACTGAGGAGCGCGAGCTTAAGAAATCTAGAAGAGGAAGAAACCTGTATCATCTATTTCCTGTGCGTATATCTCTGGATCGAATGGGAACTAATAAACAGCTGATTGCATGCAGTTGCTTGCTCTCTATGTAACTGATTTTTCGAAGGACCTAATAAAGCAGAACCGAGACCAAGCCGCTTGCGATGTGTGAATCGATTACTGTATTCGAGCAATATTCATCAGTGCATCACTATGCATCACTGTACATCAGTACTCCAGTCCTCAAAGCACAGAAATATGCAGAAATATGCAAAGTTAATTCACTATCCCAACTTCGACAGCAGTTCCTCTCATCGACCCGCGCGCACCGCTCGCAATCTCAGTAACTCGGCGAAAACGTTGTCCCACAAGGCGTGAAACAAATAACTCTGTCAATTTCGTGTCGCGACCTTTGTTCATCTCATCACCGCTCTCTGCGCATTCACAATGGACACTACTCACGCGATGAGCAACTCGGTTGAAGATGTACTGTATATATCACTGCGGGGATGAGGGACTTATCTTGCCGCGAATAGGCCGCGAATAGACTGAGATTAGGTACAAAATTCTACCCTTAAGCGCGAACAGAATATTTAATCTAATCACATTGTAATGGAAACCCGCGATAAATCGCGGGTAACACTGGGAGAGAGAGTGTGTGTGTGTGGAACTCACGAGGACTCAGAGATACTAGGAATCAAGTATGATTGAGCGAGAGAAGAGCGAGATGATATCTAAGATATGGAGAGTACTCTATATGAGTGGTGGAAGTAAGAAGGTAAGTGCTGTCCTGTTAAGGACGAGTCTATATGTAGTGTGATCGTGTCACATGTGTGACTGTATGCATGTATGTAAGTAAACGGTATGTTTACACCCCTACCCAACTAAAAACAGGCATGGGGCGACCAGTTAGTAGAGAAGGAAAAAAAACCAAAAAGGGAAAATCGCCGTAAGGTGCAGAAAATAGCAAGGAAAAGAAATTAAAAGGAAAAGAATCAGGGAAAATAGAATAAATCAGATAAGGGAAAAAGAGAACAGGTTGTAACATCAGTGCTTAGAAGGAAAGTGGTATTATAAGTCAACGGAGTTTAACAACTCTGCAGGGCCATCTCCGCCGTTACGGACCCAGTCATCTAATGCGCTGCAGTCATGTAGGGATGTATACGAAAGCCAACGATCCTCGGACGGCCCTTGGTCAATCCAACGAACCAAAAACTGCCAACCCCCGCCACGATGACGAGAGTCCAGGATCCGGTCAATAAAAAATTCTTCATGACCATCCACAATAGTCGGCTCTGGCATGACCCGTTCCCGACCAGGGAATAGAGAGGCGTCATTTGGGACGTAACGTTTCAATTGGTCAACATAAAAAGAAGGGAAGGCGCCCGGTTGGTTAGGCATATCCAGAGTGTAATGTGAAGTCTCAGGGAAAGCTTTTATAACCTCGTAGGGACCGTCGAATCACGCGAAAAATTTAGTGGCTCTCTTTTCACCAGATTTCTTGAAGACCTCACGACGGTGATAAGTGGAGAGCATAACCAAATCACCTTCCTCAAACAATTCACAAGGGCCACGACTTTTGTCAGCCTGGAATGCCTGGACCACCTTTGCCAATGTCAGGTTATCTCGAGCCTCCCGAACCGTAAGAGCCATGCATTGTAGATATTCTTTAGCGTCATCCGGACTTTCTGAAGGGTTGAAATGTCCCATCTCGAAATCCCCTACCAGGGGCGGCAAAACACGCGGGGACCTACCATATCGCAGTTCGAACATAGACATACCAGTGGAAGCGTGAACCGAATTCATGATATCGAAGCGGATCTTTGGCAAAGCATTGACCCAACCCATTTGGTTACGTTCCACATAAAAACGAATTGCTTGATTTATGGTTTTATTCGAACGCTCACTCGACCCATCAGTCTCGGGATGGAAGGACGACGACATCTTTATCTTGACACCAGTCAGTCCATTTAGGGTCTTCCAAAAGTCGGAAACGAAAAGCTTGTCACGGTCCGAGACCCACTCCAAGGGGAGGCCGTTGTCGCAATACCAGTGGTCGAATACCAATTTAGCTAGCGCGGGAGCGGAGATGTCAACATTCGTAGGGATAATCTTCAAATCGGAACCCAAACGATCCGTCATGGTTAAAATGCAGTCGAAACCCTGGTCATTAGGTAAAGGTCCAATAAAATCCATCCCGACACTGTCACAGCGACCCTCAGGTACGGGCAATGGGTGTAACGGCCCTTTCCTATTCTTGGCAGTGCAACCTTTATTTCGCTGACAGTCCTCACAACCTGGTACATAAAATTTGCATAAATCCCGGCGCATGTGTGGCCAATAATACGAGTCAGCCAGCATCGCGTATGATTTATCGGAACCGAAATGTCCACAGGTGTCGTGAGCCAGGTGAAAAAGGTCTTCATGCAAGGAGAGGTAGTTAGGAATAACCAGGCGGTCAGAAACGAACCACAGGCCGTTTTTGTGTGTTACGTTAGGAACCAGCGAGCCGCCCTCGATTAGCTTAATCACAAACGGATCCGTGTTGTAACCCAGCTTTATGTGAGTCAAAAACTGCTTGTCCGCAGACAAGGACAGCACAGACGCGCACATGAAAGGATTAATCTTCCAGGCTTCGACATTAACCCCGGACGGAGGTTCTGAATCTACAAAGTCCCAAGGTAAGGCACCAGCCCGAATTCGACTTAAAGCGTCAGCCCCGACGTTGTCATCACCCGGAATATATGCAATTTCCAAATCGAATTGACTGATTTCCTCCTGCCAACGGAGCTGATGACGACTGAGGTCCTTCTGTTTGTCGAAATTTTCCAGGGTTCGATGGTCGGTTAGCACATGGATGTGCATCCCCAAACAGTCAGCACGCCATTTCTGCAAAGAGCGTATAATCGCCAAAAGTTCTTTTTCATGAACAGGGTAGTTCAACTCTGCTCCGGAGAACTGGGCGGAATCAAATGCCACAGGCCGCGCGGTATCAAGGGTTGGACCCCACATAAGAATAGCTCCGTGGCGCCAATCGCTAGCATCCGTAACAAGAAAAATTTTATTGTCCCCCGGGTTAGCATGATCAATGGTGGTCAAGACCTCCCGACTAACGACTAAACTCTTAATGGAAGCAAACGCGTTCTCGTGTTCACGGTTCCACTCTGGGAAAGACTTTTCACACTCTTTCTTTGTCAAAGGTGTCAAAAACCGCGTATGTTCAGCCAAATTGGGGAGATAGCCCGCAATGAAACGTACCATGCCCAGGAAACGGCGAACCTCTGATGCAGACGTCGGTCGAGGGTAATGAATAATGGCCTGACATTTCGAAGATTGAGCCTCAACGCCACGTCGGGAGATGTGATGTCCAAGGAAGTCCAATTCGAGCTGAAAAAATTGACATTTCTTTGGGTTACAGAATAGCTTGGCATTACGCAAGGCCTCCAAAATAAGTTTGACGTGGTGGGCGTGTTCGTCCTCATCTTTAGACCAAATAATTATACCGTCCAAATATACATGACAAAACCGCCCAATGTATTCACGGAGAGCTTGGGTTACCTGACGTTGCTGAATAGCCGGGGCGTTACGCAAACCCTGTGGCATAACCAACCATTCGTATTGACCCAAAGGAGTTTGGACTGACACATAAGGGACAGATTCCGGAGCCATACGACTCTGAAAAAACGAATCTGTCATGTCCATCTTTCCCCAAATCTGGCCTTTAGCACAGTCAGCGAGAATGTCGTCGATCCGCGGGAGCGGATGTCGATCTGGTACGGTGTTCGCATTTAACTTTCGAAAATCGTTCACCCATCGTGGCAGCGCAGTAGGATCCGCTTTTGGTACCAGGAAGGCGGGAGAAGAATATTGTGAGCTCGATGGGCGAATTCGACCACAAGGAATCCAAAACCGACAAATGCTCAATACGTGAACGAACAGCGGCAGCGACATCAATAGGCAATACAGGGTCTGATAACAGTAAACGAGGATGATCACGGAAATATGCACGAAGTTCTAGAATTACAGATTTCTTTTGTTCGAAAAGTTGTTCGTGTGTAACAAGGCTCTCGTTACGGCACTCCTTTGGAGACAAAAAGGGTAACAGTGGGTAAGGTCTAGAAGGATTCATCAAATCAAAACCAGTAGTTTTGTCCATTACAGTTCGGGCTGCATAGTCGGTAACAAGAAAATTATGCGCGAGGAAAGGAATACCAAGGACCATAGGATAACAAAGGGAAGGGACAATAAGTGCGCGAACAGTACGAGAAGACTAACCAGCTGAGGGGTCATCCAATGCAAGTTTACAATAGTGAGAAGCTTCGAAGATTTGAGGCGAGCCTTCCGACATGGCAACAGACATTTGTTGTGGGTGACGAAGCGGACGTTCCGTTAATCCTAAGGCAGAGACAACATCAGAACGTATGAGGACAAAAGGGCAACCATCATCAATGAGGAGAGAGTGTGTGAGCTCATTGCTCTTGCTTCGTAGAATCGCGTTCCACGTAAGATGAGGCAATTCGAAAGGCATCGGAGGCACACATACCTGTGAATCCTCGATACCAGATTCAGTCCCAACATTCGAAATATCATCGGAGCGACTGCCATCAATAGAGTTGCGACGTGCCTTGGGCGAAGGGGAAATAGAGCCCTCGGACCAGTCGAGATCTTCATCATCATCATCGCGAGTTAGACAACGTTGACCTACAACAGGTGCCACAGCCCGAGCGGCCAGTGAGCCCCGATAACGAGCTTGCCTCGTTTTTGTGTAAAAGAGAAAGGAAGGAATCTAATGGGCACTCCAACCAACCAATCTAATACACAATATGCGAGTTCACTGCTATCAAATTTATTTAATAGCAAGGGGTAGCGTTGGCAAAGGTTCCGCAAAGCTTTGAGAGCTAAGTAAGAAGCTTTGAGCAATCAATTTGAATCGTTCTGAGGATTCGATATATTCCTTTGATCAAGGTAGATTCAGCACGATTTGTGCTTTGGTTGGTATTGATTTGGGTATATCAAGAATTGGGGTTTGAATCAAAGTAAATTAAAACCGAAACACACAGACCCCTATGGAGGGCTAGAACTATGTGCTGGCACAACCACACAGCGTGATTTGCCCTTAAGACCAACAACTGATCCTAAGTTCGAAGGATACCCAACAACTGGATATACTTCTCGCAGTCACAAGGAGCAGAACACAACGTTCCTATACTCACAAGTGCCGGGCCCGAATGGCTGCTAGTGAAGAGGTTCCAGTCTGGCGGGAGTGTGTCTTTCCTTTTTACGGATTAGCACTGCAACGTCATCCCAAAATCACTTGTATTCCAGATACATCGGATCGCTATTTATACATACAGAATATAGAGTTGCACAGTACAATTAATTTAATACAATAAACATTCGGAACCGCCAGGAAACTTCTACAACCGGTCAGATACTATTTAATTTTGAATCTTCATGTCCTTATTTGGTCCACAATGGTTCCAAGATTCAAGTATACCTCCAAACATAGGTAGGTACTTCGTTATTCATTTAATTTAATTGTTTTGGAGAATGACTCGAATAGTGTTCAACCGTCACTGCGGTTTAACACTTACTTCGATCGTTTGTCACCTTGTCCGGAGGCAAATCAGCTCTCCTCGATTCTAATCCTATCAATCTGATTCATCTGGATTAAACTAATTGCTTCTCTCTTTCAATAGACACCCATTGTGCCTATACTCTATCAAGGGAGTTACGCATAGTATTCATTTAATTGCATTCTTCAATATTTTCTACGTCAGGACTCTTTGACATTCATTTGATATGTCTTCGGAGCCTCGCAGTCTTTCAATCGTTCTTCTAGTCATTTTCCTCAATCATGCAACCGTATTGGTCTATTAGACTAAATCACAGTCTTTTAGATCAATGCATGATCTCGTTCTAGAAGGAGTATTTGATGATTCCTGAGTTCTAGAAAGTCATTTTGAGTCAATCCTCGGTTCATGGTCACTTGAGTAAGTTCTTCCAAACTCCTGCCAGTGTAAGGTCCAATAGGAATACCCTTGGTATGTCATATGTGAATGGTCATCCTTCGGATGTAGTCCGAGTCTGGTATAATCCTGCTTGACAAACAGGTAGACTGCTATCCGAAGGTAGTATCGGGGATGGGTAAACTAACCAACTTGTGGCAGTATGGGTATATGGTCCCTTCAACTTATTAGACTGATTCAGTATTGACTTTGACTGTCAATCTGGGTCTTAATTACAGTCCTCTCGACACAAATCTATACGTGAAAATGTCACAATTCACAGCATAGACGTCTAGCCAAAATTTAGGCGTGTCACCGAGAACCCGTGAAAGAGCCAAAAACATCCCCGTCGCGTGCAACATGAGACAAGACTCTCGAACCGTATATTGCGGCAGCTACCGGAGGTGGGCGATTATTTCCCGCCTCGACATATTGGCTGATATTGTCAAGGGGGGTAGCATGGATCGAGGCAACTGGAACGGTAGAATTTGCCTGTTTGAGAATAGTGTTGTACAGAATGGGCCGACCGGTCGATTTGTGAGCAGCAATAGCCCAGTCTACCATCTCTTTCGTAAGAGGACGCCAGGGAACAGTCAACGTTGCTCCAGTACATTTGTCCAAATTGGAAGCACAAGTGCCCCACGCAGTTCGACATTTCACGCATGCGTTGATTCGTCCCAAAAGTTCCCGCTGCTCCTTTTGCATGGCCTCGGGCATCTTGCTGAATG
Source organism: Lentinula lateritia (assembly GCA_028011325.1). Classification (NCBI taxonomy): domain Eukaryota; kingdom Fungi; phylum Basidiomycota; class Agaricomycetes; order Agaricales; family Omphalotaceae; genus Lentinula; species Lentinula lateritia. Next base: position 36,607 of record JANVFT010000101.1, on the reverse strand, counting down.
CACGCATGTAGAACGGACCAGACGTCATGGAACCATCAGTGCTTGTACGTTTGTTTGGATGGGCAGCAGGTTCGCTGGTAGCGGTGCGTTTATGGAGAGGTACGTTGTTGTTGGAAGAAGTGTTACTTTGTCCGAAGCCTCCAAAGTTCCCTCGACGACCATTACTATCAGCAGACATGAGACGGGATTTGAAACGAACCTCCAAATCACGGCAGGAAGTGATCCAGTCCTTGTAAGTAATGGACTCGTTGATGACCACCCCCTGTTCTGAGAGGATAGCGGTCAGGGTAGGCGTAATCCCGCGAGCGAGAATTGTAAGGAGCTGTGCCGGTGTGAAATAGTTTCCTACACCTTTCAAACGATTGTTGCAGCCTTCAACTTGAGAGAGATACTCATCGAAGCAACCCACGCCACCGACTGACATACGAAGTTCGTCACGTCGTCCCGCGTGAACTTGGGCCCAGTCATGACCACAGAACTTCCGTCGCAGGGCATTGAGGAAAGGGAAAGTGGGAGGCGCGGTATCATCCAATTCGTCTTTAGCTTCCAGAGATAGGCCAAGGTGAGCCAACTTTTCTGAACGGAACCAATCGCGGTGCACACGGGATGGAAAAGCATCCGCGATGATTTCCCTGACATTTTCAATGTCCTCGGTAGATTTAATCTTGGCATGGCGCCTAGCCTCCTCGTAAAGATCATCGAGATCTTCGGGGGATAGTGTCACACCCGGCTTAACTCGAGGACCATATTTGCCGGAACAAAGTTCGATATTGCCAGATTCGTTTACGCGGGTGGTCATGCTGTCGTCGTCAGAGGAAGGAGGTGATAAGGCAGAGGAATTAGATTCTATGTTCACGACCGGAGTTATTTCCCGAGAATCGGAATCAATCGGTTGGGAAGGGGAAGATCTGTCCGATTTGGCTTGTTGAGCTGAAGGCAAAGGGTTCGAAGTTCGTTTGTCGTTGCTTCGTAAACCTTCACGACGAGATGTGAAATTGGCCAGATTTGTGTCAGGTGTAATCCTTGTAGGTAACATATTAGTCATCGACTTGCATATAGTCCAAATGAAAACCGAAATTGAGATTCAAGGACGTGTCTATTCAGAACAATGAATGACAAGGCGAGGTTACGAAAGGTAATATCAAGGTCGCGATGACAAAATATGCTAGGCGAGACGAAACCTATCTCCAAAAGACTAGGCGAGATACGAGAAGGGCGAACGAAATACGATGCGAAACGAGATACGATGTGCGAAAGCGAAATGTGAGAATGAAAATGGCGCGAAGCCCACGGGTAAACAATTTCCGACAATCCAATTCAATCAGATTTTGAGACGTAGTAAAAAAAAAGTGGAAACCCGCGATAAATCGCGGGTAACACTGGGAGAGAGAGAGTGTGTGTGTGGAACTCACGAGGACTCAGAGATACTAGGAATCAAGTATGATTGAGCGAGAGAAGAGCGAGATGATGTCTAAGATATGGAGAGTACTCTATATGAGTGGTGGAAGTAAGAAGGTAAGTGCTGTCCTGTTGAGGACGAGTCTATATGTAGTGTGATCGTGTCACATGTGTGACTGTATGCATGTATGTAAGTAAACGGTATGTTTACATGTAATCGAACGGATACTAGGTAGAGAATACATTGCGATTATACAGAAGATTCCATCACTAAACCACCCAGGAATAGTTCAATAAAACCCGACGTCATTTTTCAACGTTTTCGCGTGCTGAATATGCAGGGATTTTTTGGTCTAATCTACTATGAATTAATGTGCGAATATACTGAGATTATTTTGACTAATCGCAGCAAAATCTTACCGGGATTGTTGGAAATTTTTGCGGAATATTCGCCACGTGACGACCATGAGATTCTTCAGAATACTCTCACTGAGAATAAGCATACGCGATGTCGAGACGTCGTCGATATCGAGACGCCGTGACATCGAGACGTCTCGCTATCAATACATCGAAACATAGCACGGTCGCGAATGTCGGGACGTCGACAATCATCTAGTAATCGTGTCAATAGAATCCTTCAAATGGTAGGTAGGGACTTATCTATGTGCTCATTCATTCATAATCAGTATATTTCAGCAAGCTTGCTTTACAACTCTACCCTAGATAGCACCATTATATGTATATACACTGTGTACAAGAAATTCATAGATTGACCTCTCTGAATATATCAGCTTGTCAGTCATGTACCACATCAAAGAAAGCTGAAAGTTACATACCATTATGCTGCTGCTGCTCTTGCAAGGACTGGTTGAATGATAGTCCTCCAGATATACCACCAATGACCAGGGATGATAAATATCTCGATGTGTGCCTTGGAACCTTTGCAAAACAGCATGAATCAGCGTTAGGATAGAGACGTGAACCGCACGGACAGTTAGTACAGCAATTGCGAGGTCGGCTGAGGCACCTATGTTCCAATAAAATGTGCGCCAACGATTCTGAAAGCGAATTGATATGTATTTAATTGGAAAAATCAGCCAGGAACGCACCAGCTTTCCTTCGCCATACAACCTGTATAGGGGGGAGCCAAACTCTGCTGGGACACGGACACTGTCTGTCCCACTCTGTCTTCCGCCTGTCGTAGTCGCTGGTCATGCCTACTTTCCAGTAGACATCGGAATCGACGAAAGCGTACAAAAAACCGGGCCCATCTGCTGGCGACGGGAGGCGGGAGCGTCTGGACGTGTATAGAGCGTGAAGTGAGCGGCTGGAACGTCTTGCCATTGTACGCGAATCCAATATCGCGACTCGGATCGGGGGAGGGGAGGGGGAGCCGCGGTACGAGGGGATTTAGAAGGCTGGGATGAAGCGCCTGGGGAGCGGGTGTAGTAGTGATCCAGATTAGTGTTTCAATAGACAATATGTGTTTGGTGAAGTATATAGGGTACACTTGTAGCTTGGATTGAGTGCTATACGTTTGTGGGTGATTTGGATGTGGACAGGAAGAGCCTCAGGAATGCTAACCATGCTGTGATGGGTATTATGTCGCTGTCAATGGGATTAGATAATGACTATCGGGCCTCCTAAAACCACAGAATCTTGAGCTCAATCCAATCACTCATTTCTGAGCAGAGATGGCAACAAACTGGATGAACATTAAGACGGATATAGCGTATGTAGCATCTTGTGTATCAACGAGCTGCTGGTGAGTTTCCAGTTGCACATATAGTGAGAGGGTGGAGCAGGCGGTCGTGGTGGATCGTCAGTATATGAGCTGTTGTGGTCCGGGATCAGAGGTGAAGGAGAGGTAGATGGACACCAATGAGTATGCTTAGCTTGGGATAGTGCGCTAGACGTTTGTGGTCAAAATTTTTGTGTTCAGAAACCTAGGGAATGGCTAGCCATGTTGTGATGGGTATTATGTCGCTGTCAATGGGATTAGATAATGACTATCAGGCCTCTTGGAACCAGAGTACCTTCATGTTCACTCATTCTGAAATGATTTTGCAAAGGGGGTCCACCCCGAATTGGTAAACTCCGAAGCAAGGTAATATTTGCATGAGTCACTCCATAGGATGTCAGTGCAAGGCCTTCATTCCATAGTATTGGGGAGCTGGGCAGAATATATTGATTATTTGGCCTAAATAGTATACATGTGTATCAGGAGAGTGATGGAGGATGTCTAAGTAGCTGGGGTAACTCGTCCCAACGCTAGTTTTGTGAAGGAGGTTCTTCATTTGTAAGAGCTCAAGTTCCGAAGGCTACAAAAAGAGATGTTTAGGTCGGCGGTGGTTGACAACAAAGGAATGAATGAGAAAGACTGACAGATTGACCGACTAGGGTAGCGCGTATCGTATGTGTGAGCCAAGGAGATCGAATGCAGAAGTTCTGACTGGTTGAGAATGCTGCGCATAGTGTTGCCGGAAGGTGAGGTACCTTCCGAGGTGAGGTACCTTAAGGGCAAAAATTTGAAACTCCGACACCTTAAGCTGCCTTAAGGTCGACAATCTCAAGGTTACCTTGAGGTCCATCAGCACTAGATCACTTGAATCATTTTGATAGCAATGACCTGAGGCTGCACCTCACACTATATTTCCATGTATTTACCTGTTCCACCATCTCTTTCTTCTTGTGATGCTTGTTGTCCAGCCACTTATAATCTGTAGCCTGCGGAGCTGTAGCTGAAACGCGACGGCCACCTTCAGGGGTATACGGAGCTTAGGATAGCGAGTCTTGTCATGAAACCATTTTTCTGCTCCACTTCTTTGTGTGTCCTCTGAGCTCTCGGAACCTCTGGAAATCCTACCATGTTTCCTTATTCTACAAGTACTACACAAACTCCTTTAAATTCCCAACCCACACAGAGTAATACAGCTTCACCATTCCAACCAGCATTCATGTACCCATATACCTATGGTCATGATCAAGGCCCATATGTGTACCCTCCACATTTTCCTCACCTTACCACACCATCTGCATCCACCTCAACACCAAATCTATCATCCCCACAAGATTTGAATCAGCCTGTCACCCCAGGAAGGTTATTTCAGCCACTTCCTTGGTATCCAGCCCAGCTCCCTCCGGAGCGGCTGTCAGAAATGGACTCACCAACTGACAATTCCCGCAAGAGGGGTCAACGCAACCAGGGTAGTTCAAACCGTGGAAACCGGCGCCGACGTACTGCACCAAGTGCAACCTCAAATGAAAACAGCACGGCGATACCAGAAACTGAATCTCACATCAATCCGACAGCCACAGCAGAAGTTTGTGGCGTAGGACCAATACTGGCACATACCCAGAGGCCACCTTCACCAAGCAAAAATCCTGCATTAAATTCAAGAATCTTTCGTGCTATGGCCAAGAAGACTGGCCGAGGCTCTGGTCAGGTAGCATCAGATGTGTGGTATAATGTGCGCCCATGTGAGTCCAGAAAACAGCCATCGACACCACTTCCTCCCTACAAAATGGACAAGAAATGTCCAAATATCGATGACGGACAATATCTGGCTTGCCGATTCTGCATGTAAGTGTTTCTTTTTTTTGTACGATGATGTCGTAGACTCAAAGCTTATTAGTGGCATCGGAAAATGGCATGCATGGAAGAATACAAATGGTCAGAGTGATGGAATACGTGACCATCTTCAGAAAGAGCACTGGGACTTGTATCGCGAGACAGTTTTGAAGGAGAAGCTCAAGGGGTTTGAAAAGATATCAACACATCCTCGAAATCACAACCGCAATACAGCACCACAACGAGAACCATTTTCATTGGAGACTTTTCATGAAAAAGTCGTTCGTTGGATTGCTGTGGATGATCAAGTATGTCTCAGACTCTCACCTATTTTATATGCTGCCATTCCGACTAATGGTATGTTAAATTGCAGTCAATTAACGTTGTTGACTGCCCAGAACTCCGAGATATGCTTCTTTATATCGGTCATGACCTACGAGATGCAGACATTCCCCATCGCACCAAACTCACGGAACTTGTACTGAAACAATATGAAAAACATTGGCGAAATATCACTGAGGAAATGAAAGTAAGCCCAAACTTCTGGTATTTCTCAAGCTGATGAAATCTTGATAAGGCTTCTTTGGGTCGCATATCATACACCTCCGATATGTGGTCGAACGGTATTTTAAAGGGTTTCATGGCTATAACTGCACACTATATGGTCAAGGATTTATCTGGCCATGTCGTTATGAGGTCACGTCTTATCACTTTCCGTCAAGTTCATGGTAGTCATGATGGAGCAAATATGGCAAAAAGTTTCATGAGTGTTCTCGAGGAGTTAGGGATTTCAGATAGGGTGCGCACCATGTCAATTTCCCCTCCTTTTTAATAATATCTGCCCAACAGATTGGGCAGATTACACTTGATAATGCGTCTAACAACAACACCATGATGGCTTCCCTGGAATCTGAATTCATGTTACGAGGCATTCCTTTCCATAGAGATGGTAATCGCATCCGGTATGTCCATTCCAATTAATGTACGTTTACTGCTGAGTCTTTCATTAGGTGTTTTCCTCACATTATCAACATTGCCGTGAAAACGGCCCTCTCTTTTGTAACATCGCTTCCTCCTCTCCAAGAGGGTGAAACTGACGACGATGGTATCTCGGCTGATGAAATCTGTACATGGGTTGACGATAACCCAGTGAACACAGAAGACTATCGCAAGTCATTGGAGAGTGACTTGATCTCTCGAGTCCGACACATTGTAGCACAATGTCGAGCTTCTGGAAATCGACGGGAAGACTTTCGGAATGCCGTTTTGGCCATGCGCAATGAAATACAGACGAAGATTGTGGAAAGAGGGTGCAGCAGCAATGATGATGATGATGAACTCCTTCAACGTGTTGTTGTTCTCTTGCGTGATGTGGATACTCGATGGTCTTCAACTTTTCTTATGGTTGATCGCTTTCTCGAGCTGTATCCGGTGAGTATCCTCAAATTTGACCTCAATAAAAGCCCTTACTGTCTCAGCAGGCAATCGAGCGGTTTATTCTTAATGATCCCAAGCTTTCGGACACGATTCTGTTCAGTGCGACAGACCTGGAAGTTTTGAACGATATACGGGAGTATCTCTTTGTGTTTCATTCCATACAAGAACTGGCTTCTGCAGAAAAGACACCGACCTTATCTATCATTCTTCCATTATATGAAGGCCTCATTGAAATGCTCGGACTCATGAAAACCACCCTCCCAAATCTATGTCACATTATTGACGTCTCTCTTCGAAAGCTTCGTGAATATGTAGACAAAGCTAGGGGGACCCGGATCTACGCACTTGCAATGGGTGAGGCATATGAATTTCGTTGTACTTACATTTTCTGATTACTTCTAATTCTCATCTGTCAGCAATCAATCCAACAACAAAACTCAAATGGATTAGCGAAAATTGGCCTCAATATGATGCAGTACAAGCTCGACAGTGGCTCAAAAGCTCGGTATGTTACAATATATAATAGGTTTATTGTCTCATATATGTATTATTGTATAGATGCTCGAGGCCCGTCGTACAATCCCAGCTACTGCAGGCCATGTTGCTGTTGGTCGGTGTCCAGTATCGAGTGTCGTGTCAACAGCAGTGCGCGCTCAAGGAGCTGGATTGCTCACTATGCAACGAATGAGAAATGCATTGGCCAGATCTGCTAGTCATTCCTCAATCAACTCGTCGTCCTCTTCACAAGACCCAACAAATCCCGAGACGCCGTCCGACGAGGATTGTGTCAATGAAGAACTTCGACAATGGCTTGATGCTGGCATTCTTGCTGATATCGAACTCAATGATTTTGACATCGTTCGTTTTTGGGACTTGGTGCGTCAGCAATAATTTCATACGCGATGTCATTTTCTAAATGGTTATTGCAGAATCAACACAAATTCCCGTGTTTGTACCGTATTGCATTGGATGTACTGCCTGTACAAGCTTCTGCTGTTCCCTGTGAACGTGCGTTCTCTTCCGGCAAGGAAACTGACAGTTTGCGTCGCTCTCATCTATCTTCCCATATGATGGAAGTTCTTCAAGTCCTGAAGCACATTTATCACTCAGACCGCCTCAATTTTTCGAGTTCGTGGATTGCACGGGTCAATGATGAGGGTAGAGGGACAATGCTCGATATTGAGCCTTCCAAACTACGTTCAATGGTTGCTTCTGGCCAGATCCTCGAACTCATTCAACTTATAGAATCATCGAATACCACTTCATAACATAATCATACGGTACTACATAAAAAACACTGTTGACTAGCTTTGAACGGTCTTTCCGGTGTAAAGTCGGCATTGAGGGTATGGCTGAAGGCGTCATTGTTGACGCTCCTTGTGCTCCCTAACTCGCGAACCGTATTTCCCTCCTTCAATCAAGCCAGAGGCAACTCTTCGTATGTCCCGCATGATCAGAGGATCATCTGTTCCGTTTGATGCCGCATAAAGGTTCTCTCCCGCCCTACACATGTCCTGGCGGAGCCTGAAGAGCTCGAACTCCAATGAATTTGTTTTTTGAATGGCTACGTCGCGTTCACAGAGAGCATTTATGACTTGTCGGCGAATCTCATCAATAAACTTGCCACGATGGAGAATTCGTTCTACTTCTTGTTGAGATACTGACTGAGACAATGGCCTTTCATCCCCAACTGAAGGTAAGAGTGAGCTAAGATCAGAAATGATGCTTGAAACAACGTACTAGCTTCATGCCATTCCCGTGTACTTGTATCCGAAATATCCCTCAATAACGTTAATGCTGCGTCGAGAGCTCTTTTTGTAGAAATGACATTCGAGCTGGAGGTGTTCAGTTAGGGATAGCCCAGAGATTTCGCGACTACAGAGACGTACTCAAAATGATCCCATTCATTGAGCCATGATGCACTTCGTGATTGTCTTTGCAGTTCCGGATCCTGTGTCTTTTGTTCGGCTTCTTCTCCTTCTCCTTCTCCTTCCTCGTCAGTGAGCCTGTATTCTATATCTGAGGAGCTTGAGCCGTAGTGATAGGGCATTTAGTGAGCAGCAAGCGAGCGACGAGCGACGCGTAATCCTGGCGTAATCCGAGTAACATAATGAATTGCCGATGACTCGGCAGCAAAGGTGACCTTGAGGAAACCTTGAGGAAAACACCTTAAGGTACCTTAAGGTCCGTCGGTCAATACCTCAAGGTCCCTTGACCTCACCTTCCGGCAACACTAGCTGCGCAAGAGTTGACTAGTGTCGACTCTAGCGATCTCTTGAGCCGACTCGAGGTAATGCTTCTTCATATTGTGTTCCAGATCATGTTGATTGAAGTGTAAGATAGCTTGTAACGAGTTTGACTCAAATACAAGACAACAGTAAGTAGTGTTGCCGGAAGGTGAGGTCAAGGGACCTTGAGGTATTGACCGACGGACCTTAAGGTACCTTAAGGTGTTTTCCTCAAGGTTTCCTCAAGGTCACCTTTGCTGCCGAGTCATCGGCAATTCATTATGTTACTCGGATTACGCCAGGATTACGCGTCGCTCGTCGCTCGCTTGCTGCTCACTAAATGCCCTATCACTACGGCTCAAGCTCCTCAGATATAGAATACAGGCTCACTGACGAGGAAGGAGAAGGAGAAGGAGAAGAAGCCGAACAAAAGACACAGGATCCGGAACTGCAAAGACAATCACGAAGTGCATCATGGCTCAATGAATGGGATCATTTTGAGTACGTCTCTGTAGTCGCGAAATCTCTGGGCTATCCCTAACTGAACACCTCCAGCTCGAATGTCATTTCTACAAAAAGAGCTCTCGACGCAGCATTAACGTTATTGAGGGATATTTCGGATACAAGTACACGGGAATGGCATGAAGCTAGTACGTTGTTTCAAGCATCATTTCTGATCTTAGCTCACTCTTACCTTCAGTTGGGGATGAAAGGCCATTGTCTCAGTCAGTATCTCAACAAGAAGTAGAACGAATTCTCCATCGTGGCAAGTTTATTGATGAGATTCGCCGACAAGTCATAAATGCTCTCTGTGAACGCGACGTAGCCATTCAAAAAACAAATTCATTGGAGTTCGAGCTCTTCAGGCTCCGCCAGGACATGTGTAGGGCGGGAGAGAACCTTTATGCGGCATCAAACGGAACAGATGATCCTCTGATCATGCGGGACATACGAAGAGTTGCCTCTGGCTTGATTGAAGGAGGGAAATACGGTTCGCGAGTTAGGGAGCACAAGGAGCGTCAACAATGACGCCTTCAGCCATACCCTCAATGCCGACTTTACACCGGAAAGACCGTTCAAAGCTAGTCAACAGTGTTTTTTATGTAGTACCGTATGATTATGTTATGAAGTGGTATTCGATGATTCTATAAGTTGAATGAGTTCGAGGATCTGGCCAGAAGCAACCATTGAACGTAGTTTGGAAGGCTCAATATCGAGCATTGTCCCTCTACCCTCATCATTGACCCGTGCAATCCACGAACTCGAAAAATTGAGGCGGTCTGAGTGATAAATGTGCTTCAGGACTTGAAGAACTTCCATCATATGGGAAGATAGATGAGAGCGACGCAAACTGTCAGTTTCCTTGCCGGAAGAGAACGCACGTTCACAGGGAACAGCAGAAGCTTGTACAGGCAGTACATCCAATGCAATACGGTACAAACACGGGAATTTGTGTTGATTCTGCAATAACCATTTAGAAAATGACATCGCGTATGAAATTATTGCTGACGCACCAAGTCCCAAAAACGAACGATGTCAAAATCATTGAGTTCGATATCAGCAAGAATGCCAGCATCAAGCCATTGTCGAAGTTCTTCATTGACACAATCCTCGTCGGACGGCGTCTCGGGATTTGTTGGGTCTTGTGAAGAGGACGACGAGTTGATTGAGGAATGACTAGCAGATCTGGCCAATGCATTTCTCATTCGTTGCATAGTGAGCAATCCAGCTCCTTGAGCGCGCACTGCTGTTGACACGACACTCGATACTGGACACCGACCAACAGCAACATGGCCTGCAGTAGCTGGGATTGTACGACGGGCCTCGAGCATCTATACAATAATACATATATGAGACAATAAACCTATTATATATTGTAACATACCGAGCTTTTGAGCCACTGTCGAGCTTGTACTGCATCATATTGAGGCCAATTTTCGCTAATCCATTTGAGTTTTGTTGTTGGATTGATTGCTGACAGATGAGAATTAGAAGTAATCAGAAAATGTAAGTACAACGAAATTCATATGCCTCACCCATTGCAAGTGCGTAGATCCGGGTCCCCCTAGCTTTGTCTACATATTCACGAAGCTTTCGAAGAGAGACGTCAATAATGTGACATAGATTTGGGAGGGTGGTTTTCATGAGTCCGAGCATTTCAATGAGGCCTTCATATAATGGAAGAATGATAGATAAGGTCGGTGTCTTTTCTGCAGAAGCCAGTTCTTGTATGGAATGAAACACAAAGAGATACTCCCGTATATCGTTCAAAACTTCCAGGTCTGTCGCACTGAACAGAATCGTGTCCGAAAGCTTGGGATCATTAAGAATAAACCGCTCGATTGCCTGCTGAGACAGTAAGGGCTTTTATTGAGGTCAAATTTGAGGATACTCACCGGATACAGCTCGAGAAAGCGATCAACCATAAGAAAAGTTGAAGACCATCGAGTATCCACATCACGCAAGAGAACAACAACACGTTGAAGGAGTTCATCATCATCATCATTGCTGCTGCACCCTCTTTCCACAATCTTCGTCTGTATTTCATTGCGCATGGCCAAAACGGCATTCCGAAAGTCTTCCCGTCGATTTCCAGAAGCTCGACATTGTGCTACAATGTGTCGGACTCGAGAGATCAAGTCACTCTCCAATGACTTGCGATAGTCTTCTGTGTTCACTGGGTTATCGTCAACCCATGTACAGATTTCATCAGCCGAGATACCATCGTCGTCAGTTTCACCCTCTTGGAGAGGAGGAAGCGATGTTACAAAAGAGAGGGCCGTTTTCACGGCAATGTTGATAATGTGAGGAAAACACCTAATGAAAGACTCAGCAGTAAACGTACATTAATTGGAATGGACATACCGGATGCGATTACCATCTCTATGGAAAGGAATGCCTCGTAACATGAATTCAGATTCCAGGGAAGCCATCATGGTGTTGTTGTTAGACGCATTATCAAGTGTAATCTGCCCAATCTGTTGGGCAGATATTATTAAAAAGGAGGGGAAATTGACATGGTGCGCACCCTATCTGAAATCCCTAACTCCTCGAGAACACTCATGAAACTTTTTGCCATATTTGCTCCATCATGACTACCATGAACTTGACGGAAAGTGATAAGACGTGACCTCATAACGACATGGCCAGATAAATCCTTGACCATATAGTGTGCAGTTATAGCCATGAAACCCTTTAAAATACCGTTCGACCACATATCGGAGGTGTATGATATGCGACCCAAAGAAGCCTTATCAAGATTTCATCAGCTTGAGAAATACCAGAAGTTTGGGCTTACTTTCATTTCCTCAGTGATATTTCGCCAATGTTTTTCATATTGTTTCAGTACAAGTTCCGTGAGTTTGGTGCGATGGGGAATGTCTGCATCTCGTAGGTCATGACCGATATAAAGAAGCATATCTCGGAGTTCTGGGCAGTCAACAACGTTAATTGACTGCAATTTAACATACCATTAGTCGGAATGGCAGCATATAAAATAGGTGAGAGTCTGAGACATACTTGATCATCCACAGCAATCCAACGAACGACTTTTTCATGAAAAGTCTCCAATGAAAATGGTTCTCGTTGTGGTGCTGTATTGCGGTTGTGATTTCGAGGATGTGTTGATATCTTTTCAAACCCCTTGAGCTTCTCCTTCAAAACTGTCTCGCGATACAAGTCCCAGTGCTCTTTCTGAAGATGGTCACGTATTCCATCACTCTGACCATTTGTATTCTTCCATGCATGCCATTTTCCGATGCCACTAATAAGCTTTGAGTCTACGACATCATCGTACAAAAAAAAGAAACACTTACATGCAGAATCGGCAAGCCAGATATTGTCCGTCATCGATATTTGGACATTTCTTGTCCATTTTGTAGGGAGGAAGTGGTGTCGATGGCTGTTTTCTGGACTCACATGGGCGCACATTATACCACACATCTGATGCTACCTGACCAGAGCCTCGGCCAGTCTTCTTGGCCATAGCACGAAAGATTCTTGAATTTAATGCAGGATTTTTGCTTGGTGAAGGTGGCCTCTGGGTATGTGCCAGTATTGGTCCTACGCCACAAACTTCTGCTGTGGCTGTCGGATTGATGTGAGATTCAGTTTCTGGTATCGCCGTGCTGTTTTCATTTGAGGTTGCACTTGGTGCAGTACGTCGGCGCCGGTTTCCACGGTTTGAACTACCCTGGTTGCGTTGACCCCTCTTGCGGGAATTGTCAGTTGGTGAGTCCATTTCTGACAGCCGCTCCGGAGGGAGCTGGGCTGGATACCAAGGAAGTGGCTGAAATAACCTTCCTGGGGTGACAGGCTGATTCAAATCTTGTGGGGATGATAGATTTGGTGTTGAGGTGGATGCAGATGGTGTGGTAAGGTGAGGAAAATGTGGAGGGTACACATATGGGCCTTGATCATGACCATAGGTATATGGGTACATGAATGCTGGTTGGAATGGTGAAGCTGTATTACTCTGTGTGGGTTGGGAATTTAAAGGAGTTTGTGTAGTACTTGTAGAATAAGGAAACATGGTAGGATTTCCAGAGGTTCCGAGAGCTCAGAGGACACACAAAGAAGTGGAGCAGAAAAATGGTTTCATGACAAGACTCGCTATCCTAAGCTCCGTATACCCCTGAAGGTGGCCGTCGCGTTTCAGCTACAGCTCCGCAGGCTACAGATTATAAGTGGCTGGACAACAAGCATCACAAGAAGAAAGAGATGGTGGAACAGGTAAATACATGGAAATATAGTGTGAGGTGCAGCCTCAGGTCATTGCTATCAAAATGATTCAAGTGATCTAGTGCTGATGGACCTCAAGGTAACCTTGAGATTGTCGACCTTAAGGCAGCTTAAGGTGTCGGAGTTTCAAATTTTTGCCCTTAAGGTACCTCACCTCGGAAGGTACCTCACCTTCCGGCAACACTAACAGTAAGGGATAAATCAAAGTATCAGGTCAAGACAGAAGTGACCGATAATCTGATTATCTAATGAAATCAAATCTTTGGGCGCTTACAAGCGCTCCTGATCATTTGTCCTTGTCCTTTGTCGACGATTCCTACAGAGTCCAACTCGGTAGGGGCCAATTGAAATTACTCTCTTCACACTCTGAGATTCGACAAAGTAGGGCACCTTTGTGAGCAATCTGCTTTTCGGGCAGGAACATTTGACTCAGATTGCTTCATATACTTGATAGTGGAAACCATGGAAGTAAATGGTGCAGAACAAGTCGGACCTCATGCAATGAATGCTCCAGTAAACATGCCATTTGGTCGTTGCGGTTGCCGCTTAACTTGATACCCTCAAGCAGATTCACCATACAGCCAGTCACCATCGAAGCGATTCATTGCAAGACACCATTATAGAAGACAATTTTACTCAACTTAAGGTCCGAACTTCATGAATCGTAATCATCAGCTTGTCTCACAATTGCACAGAAAGGAAGCTCCTCAACTAAGGATATATGTCGCCAAATTGCTGCAATACCCTTGATTCGCTTGTCTATCCCCAGAGACTTTCTTGTGAGTGACCGTGTTCATCTTTCTGCGTTCTTCATGCTTTCCAATACCTTACTGATTGATCTCCAGCTCCCCACAGCTCTCTTCAATGTGGGGATCATCAGCTACTTGTTGTTCTCTGTCAAGTTACTCTGGAAACTTTCGGTCATGTTCCATAGTCAACCGCATGCTGTCGGTGTTGGATTTCTGGTTCCAAGTGCTGCAGTTTTTACCTTTGCTCAACTTCAGCGATATGCTTGCAATCAAGTCCCAGGTCCGGAGAGCGTCACGGGGGTGGTAGGACTGCTCGAATTACACTGATGTTTAGTGGGCTCATTGTTTGACAGACAAATCCTTTTCTCCAAACCGCCTTGGATATGACAGTTCTTGTAGGCATATTCATCTGTACTCTCATCTTCTGGTTGGTAATATCTACACTGGGAGACTGGGCTGCAGTACTATGTATTATCATCAACTTTAGGGTGCCATACATGTTTTGACATAATGTGGAATGATTTTTGTGAAACCTGCGTTATATGTCTGCGATGCGGACATGATCCTCACTATTCAGCAATAAACAAGCAAAGGTGTTGCGAAGGAACCTACATAACTGGTCCAAGCATACACAACGCCGCAGTGCGTGGATTGCCGGGCCAGTTGAACAGCTTCACTTCCTCGTATGTCAACTCAGTATATAGTCAGCTCTCAGTATCTAGTCAGCTAACATATATCCAATATAATGAGTTCATTCTCGAATCTAACTATAACATGCATTTCGCAATGTGCATAACAACCAGACTAAAGCAGATGGACAACCATTCCTCCGACCCTCAAGCATGGTCTGGTACTGGCATTCCTGAATCATTGTCATGGTAGAACTATAGGGAACAATGTCACAAAACAGTATATTACTAGAAAGCCATAGTATCACCTTCGGGACAGGGTATACATGTGTAAGATGTTTTCCTTTGATTTTGAATGACAAGTCTGTGCGGACGAAATGCGAGACAATGTTTGATAACGGTACAGTTAGAGTTTTTGGGACTGCAGGCTTTTGAAAGCATAACCATCCACAGTTCAGTCTCCAATAGAGATCATCATCTGCATTGATTGGCTCCATAATGATGACTTCGAAGTATGTGATAGAAACTGTCTAGTGACGGGGTGGGGATGAGAGTGAAGTATGACCTGTTCAATCGTGCCAGCACATACTCTTCCATTGTCGCGAAAAACAACAGAATTCTGACGGATGGAGGGGGAGTAGATTACCCGCCCAGCCGCAACTCCTCCCACAGTATGTACTTGTCGAGCAACTTTACCATCCCAGTGTGAACTAAAAACGCCATATACGCCACATAAATGATGGATGATACGATCCAGAGTGGGTTTTTCAATGCAAGCGGGGCTTGTTTTGAATTCAGTGCTTGCCCAAGCCACTAAATCAGTCCCAGCAAATATACCACGATGGTCTTCACGATCGATATCTGTCAAGGCGGTCAATGCCTCTTTGATTTCTCCTTGTAAATCCGTGTTATGATCTAAGATGACTTGGAGGTTGGCTTGCCGGCAATAAGAAGTGAGCATTGTAGCTTCAACTTCCCCTAAAAGACACAATTATTGTCCGAATGAGAACATTAGGAGTACATTAGCTTACCCAGACGTCGATTGGTATTGAGTTGTTGTAAAGAATGGTTGATGCGCTCGAAAACTGGTGTACTGCGAGCATGACCCGGACCCATGGTTTCCAGATCGGTAACGATGTGAACAGCATGATGGTGATTAGGCTTCAGGGTAAAATCAGGGTATAGCTCAAGGACGCCACGCAGGTATTTGAGGATATGAGATTTGTAGTAGGCGCGCGACTTTTGTGATGTTTCACAAAAAAACAGGACATGCATAGAGTGAACAAGGTCCAAGAAGTTCTCTAACATCTTGAAACGACGAGACTCAACTCCCTCGTCA
Organism: Lentinula lateritia; assembly: GCA_028011325.1. Taxonomy (NCBI): domain Eukaryota; kingdom Fungi; phylum Basidiomycota; class Agaricomycetes; order Agaricales; family Omphalotaceae; genus Lentinula; species Lentinula lateritia. The sequence continues at coordinate 20,516 of JANVFT010000101.1, read as the reverse complement.
TTTTCATAACCCCAAACCCGAATTAGAGTGATGACTAGTGAGATCGAACAGATGACTTTATATTCATCAGCACTGAGCTTGCCTGAAGCAGATGTGCCCCATTCTGAGGGCGGCGGCTGAATCCAGTTCGGAAGGACAGTGCGTTTCATGTCGGCCCTGATTTCTTCCAAAAGATCTTTACTAATGACATGGCGAGGACTGGATCCTGATTTCGGCTTGAGGCTGCTATCACGATACTCTTGACGCTAATTACATTATAGTCAAAGCTTGCTCATTGCATAACTATGATCTTTACTCACCCAGATTAATATCCTTTGTACCATAACATCCTTCGTCAAAGAGGTGATACCAGGTTGACTAGAATCAAAAGGTGAGATTTTGTATTCTACGCATAATTTCTCTAGATATTCATGCTCAAATTTCATCAGGCTTGATCTGGAGGGCTCGTCCACTTCGAAGATTCGTTTGAGTTTATCATATTGTATCTTTGAGACATAATCATCGTCCGATCCATATTCTTGACGCTGTTGTCGGATTGTGAGGAAATAAATCATCTCGAAAGAATGCACGTACATAAAGCATGATTCGGGCAACAAGGATTTTTTTGTTATTGGTTGTATTGTAGCGGATCCCAAAATCTTGGCATAAGGCTCGAAGGACTGATTTTGTCCTGTTGTGGAGTGAGGGAGGCCTGGTGGTCAGATTCAGTATTCTAGACTTCAGGTTTTTGAAAGCCTGATCTCCATCGAAGACGAGTGGTGGAGCAGGACGTAACACCGGTGGCATTTCTGAAGGATCAACGACCGATGAGACCTTCGAATCAACTGACTACAGGAATTAATTCAATCTAAAAGGGCTATTCTAAAAAGAAACGAAGACATACTGCCTTGGAAAAGCCGGAATCTGAAACTTCATCTGCCTCAGAAAGGCTGAGACTTGAAGCTTGATCTGTCTCAGAAAGGTTGGTATCTGTAACTTCCTTGAGAGGGACAGGCTATTTTGAATAACACATGAGTGAAAGAACATTGTCACAGAAGGCAGAGAAGAACGAACAGCATCTCTTGGATGTGAAGCATCATAAGTGTTCCAGCCATCTGGGACATTGTCATAGTTCAGTGGTGGAATCTCGGGTACCTCTTCCCGCTGCGATGACATACGCTGTGCAACTTTTAGACCAATGGAAATTCTTCAATCATTGAACTTACCCATTGCAGAATCTGGTCTATCATTGCTTTCTTGGTGCGAAGTCCAGTACGTAGTCCGAGCACAAAGGTGAGATACCAAAGGACTCCCTTGTTTTCTTCACTCAGGATAGATCCCAAGGACGGATCATTTTGTCAAATTTCATTTAAAAACTTTCGAAGACTCGCGTTAGATATCTTCTTCTGGTCCTTAGTGTCTGGGTGAAGTCCATTGCCACCATTTTTCTTGTCATCGATTTTCCATATTTCACGAAGATGTGTCTCAAAAAGACCAAGATATCCAAGGTGCATATCGTCAATGACCGTAAACCGAATGGGATCCCAGTATGGCAGATCTAATAGCTCTGACCACCGTAGTCCGTTCTCCTGGTAGATCGTATTACGTCGCGCCATCGGGGCTTCTTTCCATTCGAAAGCTAACTGTCGATGCTTATTCCAATCTCTCATCATCCATTTCTCCGGATCAAGGTTATGAATCTCTTGAATTGGCAGTAAACATTGTCTACAGAAGTATGTATGGCTGTGTGAAGCAAATCCCGAAAGTTGATGAGCCCCCTCCGTATCACATACAGCAGGGATTAGCACCGCGAAGATTGTTCGACCAAGAGTATATCGTGCAGTCCGCAGGTAATACACTCCTTCCCAAAAAGGGAGCAGCTGTTGGACTAGCCTGCGCAAGGTATGATTGATGTTATGTCGGGAAGGTTTTCCGGGAATGATTGTTACTAGATACATGTACTTTGGCTGATATCGAAGATGCTCGGGTAGGGACAAGATGACCATGTATAACGCTGTAGAGCTGAAGGAGGCGTGTTGTTCTTTCAAGAAGAAGGGGTTGAAAGCATCAAATCCGAGACTCATCACGAGTCGCAGATCTGGTGATCCCGAAGGACCCATCTGAGGTGTCGCATACGGCTGACCATCTGCGCCCTTAAAGCATCGAAATGTAGACGAATCAACGAAATCTCTTTCTGGAGATTCCACCGATGGTAGCGGGCATCGCTGATGTTGATCAATTATATCTTCGAGGCCCGGGATAGCTATGATTCTCCCAATCCACTCTTGCAGATCTTGGAAAGCCTGTTTCCTGATAGGAGTGACGAAAGTACGCGTTCCAATGCGGCGAGTGCACCATAGCATCGCACCACACGGTGACAAGTCTGGGTGAGATCTCTCGTTACACACAGGTAGAGGTTGATTGGCTCTGAGCGCATTTTCGGAGTTGCTGATTGCCTCATTCGTAAAAGGAAAGAGCACATAACAGTCCAGGCACGCAATGAAAATGTGTAATGTCAGATCGAGATCATAATGGTCCACGATGGTGTGGATATCTTCAGGAATCTGAGATGCGACCTGCGAATCTATCTTCAGTCTTCGCATCAATCCTTTGATGATACAGTGAAAAAGCGCCAGTATTACTCGCATTTTACGAACTGGAGTCTGAAATTTGACATACATTATCAATGCAGCTATGAGAGTGGGTGCTTCCTCGGTCATCTGTTTCCGAGTAAAGTGACGTCCTGAAGACGGTTAAGACACTGGAAACATCCCTGAGGGACAAGAGAATACTTACTGTTGTCAACATTCAGTCCCCCGTCTCTGTTACGATAAGCCTTTGCTTGCCAATGCCTCTCTTTGATCCGATGGACCTTATTCAATGCCTGGAAAAGCTCGTCCTCTACATCTACAACACCAATAGAATGCTCTCCGGGAGGCAGGGCCTGAATTGTTCTGAGTAGGTGACAAAATCTAGCTTCCGCATCCAATAGACGACGATTGGAGACTCTTCCGGGATTGAGAGCAAAGAGTCCAGAATTCGCCAGTAGTAGACTTTCGGGATCCGGGAGTTTATCGTTTGAGAAGGAGGGGTAATAAACTCCAAGCCAAGGTCGCAATCATATAGAGCTTCTATTCGTACATCTATCTCTGTGACTACAGAACGCAACCAGGCTTTGAAATCTGCCACTGTTTCTGTATTGTTGCAACCGTGGGTTTCGCTGGAAGAATTCGAAGCTGGGCAGGAGCTTTCACTAGGCTGGTTTTCTAGGTGTGAATCAGTCCCGCCACGTGAAGTCGTGAAGGACTCCGGTGCGGCCTCAGTCTCTGCGGTTTGTGTTGCTGAAGCAAAGGCGGCTCTGAGACGTTCTCGATGCCGATGCGCTATTAAAACCGACTGTGGAGCTAGCACTCCCTCTGGATCCTGCTTCAAACATTGGTGGCATCGACATGGCTGATCTCCTGAGCCATCAACTCTACGGCGGCGAGCCATTTCACAACCGAGTTTGACCCAGAAGAAATGAGACGAGATGAAGTTCGAAAATAACCAGTAGTCGTGATTTGTGAACTGAGGTAAGTCGAAATATGGTACGACGACCACGATTGATTGATTATCTGATCAACCTTAAAAGGGTATAGCGGAAAGATACAGTTTCCTATCGTAGACATCCTAGTGGGAGCATGATCATGACGGACGTGATGTTTAGCGAGGTTCAAGTAGACAGTTGTTTGGTATAAAGAAGTTTTCGAGGTCATTATCTTCAGAATCGCAATCAGCGATGGAGCCCTATGAGACATCGGATGAAGAGACACAGACTTTGACGGTGTGTCATGTCGTTCTGAAAGCCTCTGATATTTGTCTTGACTTTTCATAGCCTAGCCAGTCAACCTGGTGGAGAAAGCAGGCGTACGAGTACTACCGTTACTGTAGCGACGACGATGGGATCATTCAAAAGGTCTTTGACAGTCCCAATCCAGAAGAATTGTACGTCAACTAGTGTTTTAAATTTCCTCTTCAGAACTCCGAGTATGAGGACAGGAACACGAGGGGACGAGCAAAAACACCCCCTCCAAAGGGAGCTCTCAAACATGGCTCCGCCACCTCCAGTCCTGGTTGGTGTTGTTATCTGTATCGTCATAGCTTTGTGCTGACGTCCGTCTCTTGATGTAGGTTCTGGAAAAGATGCGGACGCTAGAGGAGCTACACCCGTAAGCTTCAAATCTTCTACACGTCCGCCAAAATACTTTTTGGAAGGGGAAAAACATACCAATTCCTTTTTGAGCGATGCATTTGGGCCGACAAAGCTGGAAACCGCTTGGTTCAGGTCGCATGATAGCGAAGGAGAGACTGCTTGGTACTTCAGCCAGTCACCATTTGACCTGGACGCACCTCCTCCCGAAACACCAAGCCCAAGGATGTTGGCAACGATCTACATCCACAGGAACATGAAGGACGGAGCTTATCAGCTATGGTTGTGGTGTGATCGGGACGGCGGAGGGCTTGCGTGGCAACCAGTAGACCTGGAGAATGAGCGAGTAGCCCATCCCAAGATTGCGGAGCAGGCTCTGAAGTTGACTATGTTGGGAAGGCCTAGTTGGGTGCTCACTAGTACCTTGACTACTTATCGGTCACGAAAGCCCAGGAGGTCTAGATCGCGTTCGGTCGCAGCAGGCTCGATGAACAGTGGTTCCATTAGTACAGGAAACTGAGGTACAGTGAAGTCCAATATTCGATTAATGTCCATGTCATTGCGTACGTTCCGGATCGAGTTTGTAAGGGTGTGCTCCATATCGTATTCGGAAGACATTCTATCGAGTTGGACTCCATAGAAGTGGTTCGTGTGAAGGGAAAGATGTAGAGAGGTGAGGGCGGGAGACCGATACATCAACACAACGCGTTATCAAATCGCGTGAGTGCTTAAACGTTTCTCACGCTATACTCAGCAAAGTATCATCGTACCCAGTAGAACAAAGGACATTCAATTTTCCTTGTACATATCTAGTGTAGTATGTACATACACATCGCATATAAGTATCATTGAATAGTGTTGCTTGGGACTCGAAGACTCGGAACCGAATAAACAAGCTATTGTAAGAACTCCAAGAATTTCCTTGGCATTGACAAATGAAGGCCATTAAACGGATCCACAGGGACTATGTCGGGCACAAATGTGCCATATGAGAACAACACCCTCCAGCGATCTTGTTTATTCTTTCCAGATGCCCCTACCATAGTTGGTGTTTTAAAAAATGTCGCAACGAGACAATGCCTCCACAAACACTGTTCGAGCTGATTATTAGCGTGACGAATGTAATCTTCGAAGGATCAAGATGCACCCATCCATGAATAGACGAGGACAATGCTTCATAAGGGTTTCTATATCTTGCAATGGTGTATTAATCATGAAAGGAGCAACTTCTTCAACGAGTTGTGGATTCCAATAAGTCAAGGCAAAGTATAGAAGTTCTCGCGAGTTGCTTTTGAAGAACTTCCTATCAATCACAGGGGAAGCCTGAGTATCGAGTGTAGCTTATACCAGATCTGACTCACCTAAGTTCAAATTGAACGGCGGCAATTGCTTTATGCACCTCATACTTTTCTGCGGCTTCGGCGACCTCCAACATCCGCGCAAATTCAATTTGATCCAGCACAGGCTGAGAGCTCTGAGTGCCGACATATTGGAAGAGGATTTTCAGGATGTGAGAGCATTCGGGAAGAGAAGACACCTCTCCGATGTAGGATGGAGTAGTAGCAGGTGGAAATCCACTGGTATCGACTTCAAGTTCCTCCTTGTCTATGAGGAACTTCACGTTATCGAAAGATCGCAGTACAACGATGTGGGAGCAAGCTACAAGCAGCGTCAGTTTGTGTGAAAACAAACCTCGGTAGGAAAAGACATACAGATTTGCTTTGCCTCTGCGAGGCGAGAGATCGCAATACTCATGTTGATATCGATTACCCTCCGATTGAAAGACTGATGAATTCAAAGTTTCAGCAAGTAATATCCCCGTTACAGGTCAAGATACAAACCAAATCGAACTCTTCTGGAGACCAGGACGTCAATATATAGCACTCATGATCGTGATAGAGTTAAAAAAAACTAATAAGCGCTCGTAACCCGACAAAAGAATACGCGCTTAAGCGCCTGTAACTCGCTCTTAGCCTCTTATTCGTACTAGTGGAACACACGAGTATAACTCTGTGCTTCTTGGGCTTCTTTCGTGTCATACCAACACAGTGAGCTCTCGAAACTGTTTATCTTGGCATCAAGTGCGCATTGACATGCGGCCTTGTCTTCTCAGTTATTTGTTCGCTCGTTCAATTGTGATGAGTAGAAGTCCTCAAAGCCCACATTTTCAAGTTCCTCTCCGTGACCAAGAAGGATGGTATAAATCGGTTAGTTATCCTGCATATTAGAGCTGATAATGTTCGATACTTACCACTTAATTCTACTTCAGCATTTCGAAGCGAACACTGGGGTACCAGCCACTCCTCGGAGCAAAAACGAGACAATAGAAGTAGAAGTCGGATCAGAGACGGCTGAGGTAGATCTGGAGGACGGTACTTGCCATATCCAGCCCTCGGGTGTGACAGGAGTGAGTGAAAATACAATTTTTGCGTATCAACAAACCTACAAGTAATAACTAGGTCTCCAATTTTCTTCCTCAAAATGCACCTCCAGAGGCTCAGATCCACGGTGATGAAGGGCCATACCTTGAATCAAAACCTGAATACGTAGACCGCCTGTCTGATGCACTTGATCTTCAGAATGACACAAAGGGAAGATATATCTTCATTTGGATCTCCATGTCTGTCTTGTTGATGCGCCAAACGAGAACATCGGTGTGGCGAAAGCAGTAAGCATAATCCATCATGTTCGTAGCCGTTTCTAATCAGTGACTAGAAACCCGTAGCCAAACTCGAAGATGAAACTACCGGGAGAACTATTCGGGGACAAAGTGAATTCTTGCATGTGCGTTGCAATTGAGTGTTGTGGTATCAGGCACCTATAACCTTCTTAATTTCATATCTAGAACTCCATTGGGACCACAATGGGCAAGCCTATGCAGCCGCTCCAGGTCGGTAGTGACTTTTGTTCTTATTCCTTGCTCAAACTCCGTAGGACGGCAAACGTGCATTCGAAAACGTCAGTTCGCTAAGTAGGTACCTTGGACTTATGACTCAAACTCTATCTATAGGTCGGCTCTGAGTCTCCGCATTTGATTGCCTTCAAAAGCTTTGTTGTGAGCACCCTTGGGAAAAACTTGTCTTTGTTCTTTAATATATATTGACTAATATGGATAACTAGCTTTCTGAGTTTCTATTCAGGGCAGGTACTCTGAGTTACTTGCTATTCGTCATCAAAAGGCTTCGAAAGATCTGGACAATGTTTCAGAATCAATCTGCCATTGCTGTTGGACATCTGGTTGTCAGTGTGGGTTTGTTCATTGTGATTCAATATTGGGGCACGAAACCAGTAGAAATACAAGCTGTTGGCCAAGTAAGATTACCCTTACCACGATTGTTTACAATTATGGTGTGATATTGATCTATCCTGTTGACAGAGATCGAGGTATTCACGAATTATTGTCGATGCCACCGTCTTAGCAGGCGCTTTCATCTGCACTTCCGTTGTCTGGCAGATAGTATCTGTTATTGGAGGATCAGTAGTAAAGATACTCAGGATGTACTTTTGAGTGATATAATTTTTCGCTACGGTTCTCTGTCCTCTGTTTTGTTCGTGTGTGAGTTAGGGCGTGAATCTTGACTATGCAATTTATTTATACGACATACACGCGATTGAACTCAGAATAAGTACATACACATTCACAGTATTACAAAATACATCGCAGAATGTCCATACGTCAGAATGATAAGTTACACTTCTTCTGGAGATACTCTGTGGCAAACTGGTCATTTTTGTGCGAAAGAATGTGAGCTTTTTTGAACTTCAGTTGACTATGCCATTCTTGACTAGTCATCAATTTCACCGTCTCATTAAGGTCACGAATTTTGCGCAGACGTGCCTGAAACCAATCTTCAGCATCTCTGGACCAATATCCACAATTAAGACCACATGATCTCCAGGAGCCCGAACGAGGCCACCATGATTGGATTGCGGTCTGCTCTACGCCGTCTTTCGAAATTTGACCTGGAGGAGATCTAGACCTTATACAGAATTCCTTGAGATATAATGAACACATACCTGTAACAACCTCGTATGACCCACATATGAGATCCATTTCTTCATTAGTGAGTTGATCATCCCAAAATGCTCGATTTTGACCCGCCTCCCAAACACAAAGTGAATACTCTCCTTCTTGCAGAGCATGTCCCGTAGGCCCATCACAAACATCATTCACATCAACCACTTCTCGAGCTAATCGGGAGATGATACCTCCAGCAAGGAGTGCCGCACGACCTCTAGCCGAGCGCAGGAAATCATCACGAAGAGTCTCATAAGCACAGTAGTCTTGTAACATTGGTTTGAATGAGGCAGGACGCAGGCCCAACATGGCAGGTCGACGATAGGGGATGGCCCGGTATTTGCAAGGAGGGTAGCTAGCCATAAGTGTGTTAAAGGGCATGCCATGCTCGATCAGGCGTGTGATGATATTTTCGGTCTTGGGACCCCACTCCCGTCATGCTATCTCCATAACGGTGGCGGCACTGCGTAAAACAATCAAGTATGGTTCATGATCTGTGGCACCTTGGGCTTGTATCAAAAAATAATGACCATTGAATGAGCATAATACGTCAACCTCAAAAGGAACCGGAGGCCTCATGAGACTATTCCTGACAGCCAGATCATACACTTGGGGTGCAGTCCGTAGATCGACTGCATCCATCAATTGGGTTACAAAGTTACACATTTGAAGTTTGACGTAATCATCTGGTCCAGGAGATGGTGGTGAACGTCCACATCCAATTAGGCCCAATACCTTGCTCCAGACCTGTGATTTAAGCACAACATCGCGGTTATCGGGTCGAGGTTGTTTGAGAAACCCAAATCTATGATAGGCGACATCCTCAGTCTCTTCACAGAACCCATAGTTCAATGAGTCGGCCTCCGTGCGCTTATTCGGATGGAGACGGGCAAGGTAGGAACCTGAAGAAGCAGCACCCACGTTGTGATCTGTTTCCTCGTTCATGTGAGTCTGCACTGAAATGAAAAAATTTGAGTCGTCATCGTCATCATTGTAAAGGCTGTCGTCAGGACCGTCATCAGGATCCAAGTCCGTGCAAACTTCCCATTCATCTGCAACTGAATCATAACGTCGCTGGCGCGAACCATATCTCTCCCAGATGTCTTCATAGTTGCTTCTTCCTACTGCTGTCCGTACCCTCACTCCTTCGACCAGATCCCAGTAGTACACACGAGCCCCTTTCCTGCCCGGTGCTCTATCCTTCTCTGCATTTTTTTCACGCTGTAGACGAGATTGGCGTTCAACAACAGTCTCAGAAGAAATGGCTCAAAGCCTTTGAGCGTCGCGACACTTGATGAACGAGAAAAGGTCCTCGTTTGGATGGGGTAAGGTTCCACCATCAACGCGGGGTAAACGCAGCCGATATTTATGTTGGGAAATGCCTATATCAACGGGAAAGCTTTCCTCTTCGCGTGGAGGTGGCGGGTACGGTGTCTGTTCTGAGATCAAGGTTTTGATGATAGTAGCGGTGGGGGTTGGAATTACATTTTCTAACATGGGATGGATGGACCAATTATCCTTAGAGCCCCAATACAACATCAAAGGCATTTTGGCCTCGAGGTAAACCGGAATCCAAGGAAGACAATTTGAATTGTGCACATCCAGAAACATGCCGACCATTGGAATATCCATGAGTTGATGGAAATACGCAAGCCATTCTGAACTGATCGATGTCTCTTGCTGAAGCCGCTCCTTCCATTGCTATTTTGAAGGAACGGGTCCTCGACGAAGCTCTTCATATTCCTTCTGCCTCCTACTCCAGAAAGGATTAGGGCTGGGTGACACGGATTTATAATTTGAAGCAATGAGCTTGACCCATTGATTTTCGAGATGATAGAGTATGTGAAGGAAGAACGAGATACAGGCAATCAAAGGAATAAAGGCTTGGCGAGACCGCAATACAGCATGGCGGGCATCTGCATCTGTCTTCCAGTGATGTCGATACCCGTAATTATTTGGGTAAGGCCAGAGTCTAAAATCTTCCGGTATTCCGAGCCAGTTCAACTTCATGCACACACGAAGAAATGCATGCATATTCCTTTCTAAGGAGTCCCAGTCGTCTTTTACTGAAGGCTTAAGAATGAAGCTGTCAAGATTTTTCTCAATTGGTATAGAGCCAAAATGGTAATCCATACATTTCAGAAAATGGAATTTGAAAGGGTTACTACTGGGTGCAAAGCCCAAGAACGGAATTTGCGAGGTAGTCCAGAGCTTTGCATGGAAATTCGGCAGCACAGTGGCATTTGGTTTAAGGTTTAAAGATTGTGTGCGAGAAGGGACATTAGGAAAATTGTGCGGTCTGCGACTGAGACATGTATAAACATTGTTGTCGATCACTGCGTGGAAGCTGAACCCATCCGTCTCTTTAGACGTAGCAAGATGGCAAGGTATGCCTTGAAGAATGTTATGTGAGTGCAAAAAATCTCCAAACCATGAATGAATACTCACAGGTCATAAAGTCGAGCAAGTTCTTTTTTACTGAAGCGACGATTGTTCTAGATTCCACAAAGTACGAGGCTATGGTCTGATTTTGTAGGAGCGAGTCGTTATGAGAGACATTCATCAGTTCAGAACGCTGAAAATCCCGAACCTCTGGTCTCAATTACAGGCGTGAAAAAGCAAGAGTTCCGAGAGAAGAGTTAGAAAGGAGAACCTCGGATCCAGTTATACCAGAAAGAGGCGTATATAGATAAAATTTACAACAGCCGCGAGAAGAGAGAAGTAGTTTACTAGGTACCGTGATGTATAAGACTCATATCCTGAATTTCACGTCAGTTGTCATCACGTGAGCATTATCTCTCTTAGTCGCTCCTGATACTAAATCATGACCGGTACCAGAGTTACTCCTTCGTACGACGCACTCCAGGTTTCAAACAGGAGAGGAGTCTCTTTGTTCCAGATCTCAAGAGTGGTCTATTCATAGACTATTGTGGTTGATCTAGAGTACCTACTATCACAAGAAAGAATAAGGAATGACAACGGTGGAATGAATAGAGCGTTGAAAGAGTGTGCGTGAAGAACTATTGAGGTAAGATCTACGGTATCGGAATGAAAATGAAAGTGTTAACGAGCGTGAATGAAAGACGACGGTGGAATGAATAGAGCATTGAAAGAGTGTGCGTGAAAGCTATTAAGGTAAGATCTACGGTATCGGAATGAAAACGAAAGTGTTAAAGAGCGTGAATGAAAGACGACGGTGGAATGAATAGAGCGTTGAAAGAGTGTGCGTACCCGTATAATCAAGGTAAGTAACTATTCCAAGATAAAGAATGTGAATGAATGCTGATACTTGTTGGAGGAATGATCAAAAGGAAAATATCTGTATATGATCAACATAAGATTCAATGTAAATGAGCGTGAAGGCAACAAATGCCGAATGTTGTTATCTATGTGTCCGATCATTCGAACAATGTTAGACAGGGCATAGGATGAACTATGGGTACGAGCATAGTAATACTCGGAATGAGAAAAGTAAAGAGATACGAGAAAGCTAAGCAACGGAACATGCCTTCGGAACATAGACGATTGCTGGAACGATGAGGAACAGAAGAAAAGAGAAGATCAAAGAGGTGAGTGTAGAACCAGACGCTCGAAGATAAGATAAAACACTTAGGAAGTTAACAAAGAGAAGAAAAAAATGGTAAAAATATTATAAGACCGGATATTATCAGGGCGCAGACAATTGATGAAGATGGAACAAAGAGAAGATGAAAACAATGCACAGAACCGATGCCTCTTGGGCTCAGATGATTGAATCAGATGAACCAAGAGGAAAAAAAGAAAGGGAAGGCAAAAAGAATTGAGATGAGATGAGCATAGAACGGATGCCTTGGGGCTTAGACGATTGAGACAGATGAACCAAGAGGAAGAAAAGAAAGGGGAAAGTGAAAAGAATAGAGATGAGATGAGCATAGAACGGACACCTCTGGGGCTTAGACGATTGAGACAGATGAACAAAAAGGAGTAAAAGGAAGGGGAAAGTGAAAGGAAATGAGCATAAAATGGATGCCTCTGGGGCTTACACAATCAATGAAGATGGAACGATGGAAGAAAGTCACGAATATACAGGATTTTAGCCTCGGAAAATATGTCTCAGACGTTTTCCGTTCTCTACGTGCCCTCGCACGTTCTTCGAAAATCTGGGTTGTGAATAAAGTATTCAGTGCGGCTCGTGTCTGTAAGACCTGGGTCAAAAATAGGTCTTAGGGTGGATTCGGATATAAGGAGTTTACGTTGTAGCGTGCTAGGAGCAGGCTGGAGCTCGAAGGGAGCTACGGGAACCGCGACCGAGGACAGGAATGACCTAGTAGTTGATAAGACAGAGAGGTGTGACCCTGGAGGAGGTCCCTGTAAGGTCCTGAGAGGTCCCTAAGGCATAGGTAGGGAGGATGGATGTACGGAACCTAGTAGTATCGCGTGGTAGGAGTTGTACTCTCTAGAACGTCAATATAGGATTGAATAGGTCGTATGGGAATTGGGTATGGAGGGTCTAAGCTCCTGAGAAGATATACACCCGGGAGGATAGGCTCCTGGGGACTGGGATCGAGGGTGGATGTCCTCGAGTGTGAGAGGGTGTAACGGCGAAGCGGTACGTAGTTCGACGTAGGAAGCGGCTTCGACGTTACCTAGATCGAGATCCCGTAGCTTAGGAAGCGATGGGGGAGCTCGAGGAGGTGTTGGGGAGGTTAGCTCTCCAAGGCGTTAGGCGTTGGGGAGCTTTAGTATCGTTCGAGGGAGCTCGGGGACTCACTCGGATTGCTTAGACATGAAGTAAAAGCGTGTATTGGATCGTGTAGACAATCATGGAGACAATAGACAAGACTTGAGAGAAACAGATATAGAGAAATAGAGAGTAAAGAGAATTCCGTATAGGTAGCAGGTACAAAGGGACAGGGACTGGACCTATGTAAAGGGTGTGTGTTCAAAATATACCAAGCTGGGGCTTGGGGGCGTTGCGGAGCTACTTAAATAGGTATGGGAAGTGAACAAGGGAACATCGGAATCTAGGTAACATGAGGCAGATAATTGAGAGAGGCAGGTGATCGAGATTGGTACTTGATGGGGCTGTTGTAAGAGGGTTTCGTACGCGTGTCGGGATGGTTGTCAGGACGTTTTCAGGGGGGTGGTTGTACTGTCTTGGGGAGGTGCGTATTGCCTCAGGGGTGTCTTGGGGAGGTGCCAAGAGAATTAGGAATGTGAGGACGTAGAGCGGGTGTTTGGGGTTAGTTGGATTGTGGTCAGGGCATGACAGTGTCAATGAAGACAGCATACTCTACTAACGCGGTTAGGACCCGTCGAATCGCCTCCTTCTCCTGGCCAGTTGGATAACGTGGTATGGATTCCAAAAACCTCTCCGGTTCGTACACCGAGTAGAAGAAAATCACGACGTCGCCTTTGAAAATTTCTGTACAGTCGTACGCGTCAAACGCCGTGTTGATATTCGGGCTGCCTTGATTGTAGGTGCCCACGACATAGTACTTTTGTTGATTGATGATGACTTTAGCCCTGTACAGATCGTCGACATCCATATCGGACCCGAAGCCAAACCGGACATCGATGAAGCGTTTGTGGCTATATTGCTTCAACACCGAATCAAAGTGTTTATGTTCAGCCAATGCATTACCGAGGCCGAAGTAAAGTCCAAGTGTCTTTCCATAAGTCTATGGTATTGGCGTCAGTAAGACATGCTGTAGCAATAGCCGAACACCAAGCTCACCGTCTCATCTAGCTCTGGCATAATGTTTCCATTCAATGTGGGGCAGAGAATAGTGTGATCCGGGGACTGTCTTTGACGGGACGGCCCTGCGCTAGCGGGAGTAGGGGAGAGACTTGCGCCATTCAGAGCAGATCGCAAAACAGGCATTATGCGGATTGTTGTATGGACAAATTCAAAAAGGCGATGGAGTATCGACGGGGAAAAGGTCATTATTTTGTCTCTGATTTTATGAGAGGCAACACACTGTTAACATGAGTCTTGCAAGCCCTAGGATTTCTAGCTTTCCTGTTACAGGTTCAGATACCGGGAGATTTCCATCGCATCCGACTTTTGATCACTCAGCGCGAAATCCAAATACACTGTCATGATCAATATTCAGTCAGCATGTTGACTTCACCGAATTCTCCTTCCAAAGTCAGTGACGCCGTAAACACTCTTAGAATTCACAAAAGCAGATTTCATGCATGGGTAACCACTTATATTAGTGCTAGTAGTACGTAGGTTTTAACGGTCAGTCATTTCAGACTGTGTCGTCCTTCTAGCATAGAATCTGGTCCAAAAATTCGAATAATTGTTTGGAGTTGGTTTCAGAGGCAATCCGGAGGTAATTAGCGAAGGATGAAAGGGATCAAAACACATGTTATACGAAAAATCCTCAATCCTGAATACATGTGTGCAGAACCTCGCCCTTCTACTCATCCCCGACACTTGACCCTAATCAATATTTCCCCTCACACTTGTAACTCTATTCCTCTGATTCACATTCAAGCCCCCTCAATAAAAGTAAGGCAAAGCGTCACTACCAACAATACTTCTAAACTCTTTCCGCTGATCTAGAGAACAATACCAGCCTTATTCATAGCCACTTAATATCAGGAACGCATAGTTCACATCTTAAGATCTGATCGATCATTGTTAGATCTAGATTAGCATCTATGATTTTTCAACATTCATCTCCTAAATGCAAGAACCGTTAAAGTGATACATGAATCAAAGGGAGTCGGACTTTCCTATCAAATTTTGTGAGGCCTATTACATATATAGTTCAAGGGATCCAAAAGCTTCAATGATGGAAGTCGATGACAGACTTTCTGTTTTAGATATTGAAGATGTTGATTTAAGTTTGCAAAAGTTGCTCTTACCATGAACGACATAATTACGCGGTACGAATGTTCGACCTCATGTACTTGACATAGAAGGGTCATTTGATTAAAATTGAAACCGTTCAAGCAATGTGAAACCTTGCAGACCATATCCGATGCCTGTGCCACTGCATGCTTCAACAATCGATATCAGCCGGAGAGATAGCTTCACGCAGGTGCTTGCGCGCGCGGCTCCAACAAGTAACAGTCAGAACAATACTGCGGTATCGAAGGGTGTCGAGTGCACCCCATTTCTGGGATTCACTTTGGATCCGGACCCGATGTTCCACAATTAGATAGGTACATGATATTTTATGCGCAGTTACGTGTGAGTGGGGCGATTATGGCTTTCCCGACAGCAAGGCATTCCTGAGATAAATGTACACGGAGAATCAGCGCTACAGCTTTGAAACATATCGTTCAAAATAATTTCAATTGACTACGTAGCCGTCTGAACACAGACAGCTCGAAAGTCTTACAGTTTGCTTGAGAAACCTGTAAAGACGGTTTCACAAATTCTAAGTGTCGTATCATGTCTGGGATGAAGTGAACAGCATGAGAAGAATACCCAGCCTTCTGGGCCCGGGACTGTGATCGCGAGGATGTTGCTGATCCATCCCCATGATTGATTGAAGATCAGTCAAGTGCTCAATCGAGTGCATCACGGTGAAAATACGAGTCAGAAATTTATTAGATTGATAGTATACGAAGCCGTGATATTTATGTAGTCTTGGAATAATCAAGACGAGAGGAAAAGCCGAGGGTCCCCTGCGGAATGCAAGATTTATGTCGCAATTCGCTGGACTGATCAAGACTAGGTTAGGAAAGCATGGATGAGAGACAACGTAACTCACTTATCATGAACGGGAAGGTTGCAAATTCTGGATCTCCTTTTCGAGACTTCTGATTTCGTTTGTCTTTTTGACCAGTGAAGCAATCAGTTCAGAATTGAGAGACCTCTGAACTGGCAGACAATCTCCGTTCATACTGATTGATTTCAGCGTCCTCGCATGTTATGCAGCGCACTTGTGATGGAGTCGACATTGTATGACCACTAGAGAAAACCCTCATGCACTTTTATACAAATTCCGTTGCATTGTGGGCCATTCATCATATGGCTCATGGTCGGATGGCCCATTCGTTGTCTTCGACGAGTGCCTTTGACGCTATGACAGCCGAAACAGTATAAGAGGAAGGTTTCCCTTTCAAGTGAAAGACAACAGGAGAAGACATCCTCAGAGTTGGACTCATGAGGAATGTCTAAGCTGACTGCGAGACTTTGGAGGACTTTGGGCGTACAACAAAGGGTAGTTTGTATTATGTAACTACAAGATGTGACCTTTGAAAATCTGATCATTTGACTTTCAAAATTAAGCAATTACCTAGTACGACGTCGACGACAACCTCGAACGCTTGGTCCTGGTTTCAAACTGGACGCATGCGCAAAGACATGAAACTTTGCTCACTACACCTCATGTCCCTCCGGATTCCCTTGGTCATGGTTATGGATGCGTGGCGTCGTAACCAGGTTCTTCGAAACGAGGGTGAGGAACCCCTTAGACTAGACTTTTTCGTGCGCTGACTTGCATCAAGGCTATAACAAGCAAATAGGAAGGAAAGAAGGGCAACTAGCACTTAGTAAAATTTAGGCCTATGTATCGTATACAGACTTAGAAATGGTTTAGGCTCCAAGTGAGTTGATTGATTGGATGATGAAGTGGTGAGTTAGTCATTTCGGTTATGAGGCCAAACTCAAAGAAGTTCTTGTTCTTCTCCAGCAATGATGTCTCCTGAACAAGACACTAGCGATGTAGATTCTGAAATGGAATATGGTACCCCAGATGAGGAGGATCAGCCACAGGCCCATCTGGCAACTCATTCTTATCAGGATTCATCGGAAAATATTCAGCATTCGATGCCACAGCACTCGTACACGTTGTGGCAGGACTCACCCCAGACCCCCCCTCCCAGAGACGACCATCATATGGATGATCTCAACGATACCCCCAGAGCTCCTAATCCCAACAATACTCCGAGAGTTTCTTCATCCTTAAGAGATCAACAATCAATGCAGGTATGTCATGAGGAATCCATTTGAGAAGGAGTGCTTAATTATACATGATAATCAGGAACCATCGTCGCCGACCATACAACTTCCTCGAAGTGGCAAAAGAAGAAAAGTCCAACAGAAACCTTGGGCTCCCAACGATGATGGGCAGTCAAATTCTCAACGTGGTCAGGGCTCCAGCTCCAGTGTAGATGCGGTAGGCATTCTGTGCTCGCTATCATTGCGTCGAACCTGAAAAACCTTGTAGTTAAAAACTTTGTTTGAGGCACAAGCAACACTATTAAAGAGCGTCTGCACACAATTGCAAGGGTTGACCACAGAAATGTTGCAGAAACAAGACGAGAAAACCGCGGCAATTTTGCAGAAACAAGACGATAAGATCGATAAGTTGGCTGAACACACAAATCAGAATTCGAGAATGTTGGCACGCATCGGGGAGACACTGGAGAAGCACTTCACGGGCAAGCCCGCACAACAACGTGGAAATATGGGCGACGAACGAGGAGCTAACTCTCAGGGCGATGCTGCTAAAACAGGAAGAAACCCTAGTGACCCGGCGGAAGAACAAGATAATGAAGGTGACGATGAGGCCGATGTAGCTTATGCGTTCAGCTATGCCAAGAAGAAGCGCGTTCCGCGCTCTGGTGAGATCAAGCGCCGACCCGTTGAAGAGCTGAGAAGCAAGGTTCATACGGCCATATCTTGTGACAATCCATATTCACTTCTTAATGTAGGAATTGATCCGCATGTGGCTCGACAAAATAATGAAAGGTCAAGATCAATTAAAAAATACGGTCACTCAACAGGAAGCAGACGAATTTGCCAAAGCATTCAAGAAGAACCCGCTTTCACGTCTATGTACAACGGAAAACTTTTGATATTGGATAGCGGGGGGTCCTAAATCAGCATGGAACAAGGGCGCCTCATACGTCTTTGTAGAGATACTGGAGACGCAGAAGCTAATCACTAAACCCACTGTCGAAGATCGTGATGGTCTCTGTGAAGCATTTCTTGTGCGGTTGAAATCGCTCCATAAATACTGGTTAGAAGACAAGAAAATGGCGGAAGATAGCAACGACTCGCGCATACCCCCAGGCAGGTGGCAGAGAAAAAGCACAGTTAGTTGTCACCGCATCGTTTTTTGATACAAAAACTGATATGGACTTCGAACAAGTTATTTCATCAACGAAGAGAGGTTATTCTTACCTTGGAATCACTTCAGCCCTACCTCAAGGTGTTCGACGAGTTAGGCGTCGCGGGAATGTCGTCGGACAAAGAGGACCCTGGAATGAGCAAACCTCGAGTACAACACCTTGTGAAGGGCACAAGATGGTGAGCGGCCTTGGTCAAACATTTCGTTCGGCCAATAGACTATGTTCACCTCGAAGGACGATGCTCCGCCGACGGAGAGAAATTCAGTTCCACGCGAGGTTCTCCTCTGCGTCTTCGTGTTGATAACAATGACCGCAGCTCAAACAGCAAATATGTTGTGGGTTTACCTTCTAACTTCTATGATGGCGGATGGCTTGAAGAGATGGAACCTGGATGGTCCAAAGGAGGGCATGGCTTTGTCAATGAGATTATACGTCCTCGAGAACCTATGAAATTGGTCTTTCCTCCCGACCTCGCCAAGTACGTATCGTTTATCAATATTTCAAAATCCATCTCGAACATTGTCATAGAATGCTGCAGGAAAGGAAATACCCTAGTACCACAGCGTAGAGTGCGGTGTAATAAGCTATTTCTTGGTATGACTTCGACAGGTATACCTTCCGGTACCAGAAACTAAAATGGGCGATATCGTTGTTATATAATTATTGATGCATGCGCAAATACTTGAGTCAATCACAAGATTCTGCCAACGTGTTGTCGAGACAAAAAGGTAACAACGTTATAGATGTTGCTCATAGAAATTTAAGTTTACTTTTCGTATACTCCACCCAATAACCCATTAAAGGATGCCACTATCTACATAGGTCACATCAATGCAAGACTTTATCAAGGGAGGGCTGGAAATTGAAGGTCGAAGTAAATCACTGTGTTGCAAACGGTTAAGAGTTCTAGATCTGTAGACTGTCGGGCCCTGTCCAAATTCGGACAAGCAGTGATCATGACGCAGTTAATCACTCGCTCACGTGACAGTGCTCCGGATGGGTCTGGCGCATGCAAAATTTCATTCCCGATCCTTCCATGGCAATTCCACAGAGTCAAACTCGCTGGACGCCGGTGCCTCAGCTTGTAGCTATGAGACCGACAAAGCATGCCGAACTTCTGTGCTATCATGCTTTCAAACACGAGAGAATGTAACTCACTGACAGTCAGGGATGCGACTGTACGGCTTGTGAAGAATGGGGCATCTAGAGATATTCTGAGGTGCGCATGTAATACCCCACTCTATATCTAGCTAGCTAGTGATGGCTCAGAACTCCCGGTATACCCTCTTGCAGCTTCATATGCTCTGCACTCCTCACGGGACGTACACATGGATCTTTATAGATAAAACTTTTGGCGATATCGATATGACGACTATATCAGGATACGGATGCCCTTTGTCTTATAACTTTGCATCAATACACAAAGGTATCCACCAACGAATATATATAACCTGGCGACGCTTTTAACCAGTTAACTACACGCCACTCCCACCCATTAGGACTTGACTCTGTCGATCTGGTTCATGAGCTCCGTGAGTGCAGACCGATCAATGTCGCGGTATGTAACCACTTTTTTGATATCATTGTGTCCCAGAAAGTTCGCATTCTATCATCGAATACACCATGCTTGCGGTTACTCAAGCAAGCAGTCGAGAGCAAGCATGAAGAAGTCCTTCAACTGCGTAACGAAGCTGATAGTCTGCGTCGAAAACATTCTAGTAAGAAGCGCAACACCGATGTATAACTTTTCACTTCTTGTTGTCTAAACTCGTTCTGACCCTCTGTTTCCAGGCGGCACAATCTGACCTGGCTCACCTGAAAGCTGAACACTCGCATCATATTTCCGGTGTAGACGATGCGTCGATATCTATCATCAAGCTACGGACGCAGCTTCTAGCATCTCTCAGTTGTGGCTTGGCGGATCAAGGATGTATAGAGGCTATTACAGCGGAGAAGGTATGTACACAATAAGTCTACCATGAGGTAAACTGACCTTTCTTACTTTCTAGACGGAGGAATTCTGGTCCTACTTGGAAAAAGTGAAATCTTCCCCGACGAGTACTGCTGATGTCTCTCTCGCGCGCACAGAAGATTTGAAGGTGCCTTTTGTGTTCGTTCTGCATATCATTCGCTAATCAAAGGCTAGTCAATGCCATCCATACCATCCCATCCACCTGAGCCAGATGATATCACTGCATCGGAATTGACAGCACTACTCGTGAAACAGTGTATGGACCTCAATGAAAAGGC